>JADLZL010006139.1:0-118286 GCA_015844335.1 Chrysopogon serrulatus | reverse complement strand
GGAAAGTGTATCTCTTTGCATGTCACGTGCGCGGTGGGGTTCGGATGGTCGGTGCGTGCAAGCTAAGACTAAAAGTAGATGGCCCGAGTTCGAATCCTAACACTGCATATATTTTTGCGGAATAAACCACCTTTAGTCCCGGTTTCCAGGACTTTTAGTCCCGATTTGCTAGTCCCGGTTCTGAGAACCGAGACTAAAGGGTCTTCAGGACCGGGACTAAAAAGTCTGTCAGAGTAGTGTGTATATATATATATATATACACACACATAAACATACACTTCAAATAAATAACGTCTTGCGAACAACTTAAACACTTTACCAATTCGATGATGCAGTCCAAAAATACGAGTCGAAACCTTTCAGTGTGCCATCATAGCTGTTCAGCACCGATTCAGAACTTGACAGGTTCCCGACTTTCCGTGTGCTAAACGCCCACGAGCCGGTTTGAGAGGGTTTTAAAGCGGAGTCCCTGCAGCAACGCAACGTTCTCTTTTGAGCAACACAAACAGAGCACGGACAACGTGATCTTTCTCCGCTGGTTCAATCCACCGCTCCTCTTCCCACAAAATCCCACGCCACGCACGGCCAGCCCCCCCCGCTGCGATTCGACCGACCGCCGCCGGAGTTAGCTCTCGGATCATCAACCTTCAGGCACGCACCCGCCGCCGGAGCCCCGAAGGAGACGATGCCGATGCGCAGGGACATCGAGGCCGAGTACGCGCCGTGCTGCCGCATATGCCTCTCGACCGACAACCACCGCGGTAATCCTCCCCGCCCTAGCAATATGGAGTACTTAGCTAGAAGATGCATCTTCATGGAGCCGAGCTAAAGGGCTCCTCCTTACTTACCGTGCCGTTTGGGCTCCTCCTTAATTACCGTGCCGTTTCTTAGCCTGGGGCCTAGGCCTAGCTAGTTTAGTTTTTGTGCGGGAACGAAGGCAATCGGGAATTAATGTTGTTATTGCTTTAGAGGATCCAGTAAATCTCGCAAGAAAAATCAGTAGAAAGTAGAGGATCCGTTTACTAGTATGGGAGCATGGATGACATACTTATTACACGTTTGGATTATTAATTAATTAATTAATTAATTAATTCACGTTGGCCATTGCTCATCACTTTCCACAGGGATACTGCTTATATTAATTAATTAATTAATTCGCGTTGGCCGTTGCTCATCACTTTCCACAGGGATACTGCTTATAGACAATATTAATTTCAAAAAAAGTGCATTAGAATCTTTGATGCTAATTGAGTATCTGGGATGATGGTTATGATTTCAACTTATAGGGATCGGTAGATCTTCACCTGTTGGATTCATTAACAGGAACATGAATGCTTATCTGTGAATTATCACATAGTAAGTATTGTGGAGCACACATATTACACGATACAAACAGGTTCTTTTTTTTAGTACGTAGCTCTGTTATTTGTCACATTTATGGGCTCTGATTTGCCTAGCAGTATGTTATAAATTATAGAAGCTTGTTTTAGTTAGCTAGCAGCTTGATGATGATGTCAATTGGCAACCTCCTTCTACTTCTCCCTTCCTTTACATGTGCTGCTCTAGGATCTTGTTATCTTGTATGCTTGCGCTCTAGGACGATCTTGTTATCTTATGTGTATGGTTTGGTTGGAGAAATTAAATGATTTTTTGGTACACATGAATTTGTCTATAATATAAAACAAAATTTCACAACTGATGGAAACATGGAAAACGGTGGATTCATTTTTGCTATGTAACCATGAAAAGTGTATTCGATATATTGTGTGTTTTTATCTTGAAAATGCTGTTCATCAGGGAATCTACATCTTCCACACAGTTGCTCTAAGTAAAAATTCCACCACTAGGCAGTAGGTACAAGCACTAGAGTTCTGTCATTTATGGCATATTAAAAAACAGAGAGAACAGTATCCATATCTGGTATCTACAGCTACACATTTTGCTGATACATGCAAGTCAGTTAAAGTCCATATAACCCATTGCTCAATGTTTTAGATGTGTGGAATAAAAGCAGATCTTGCTTTTGGATCAATATTATAGTATCATACATTGCTTTGTAAGATTGGTTTCAATAACCTCTTATCACAACTAAACTACTACCTATTTGTGAAAAAAAAACACCAGAAGATTACTGCATCTCAAATAAAATAGAGAAATTTAGTAAGAAGTACGATGGCCCAGAATGTTCTCTAGCCACAGAAGGAATAACCAAAGAAAAAAAATATCCAAATAACCTTTGTTTTTATTTTCCAGATTTGGCAATCATCTAGAATAACTAGTGAATTACAATTCTAACTTGCTTTGATTTCCACGAACTTAGGGGAAAACTAGTTTCAGTGTAGCAGCTTTTCATAAAACCCTGATAAGATATTTGCCAAAGGTTCAGTATTGGCTTTGGTTTCAAGACCGAATGATAATAACCTCATGAAATAATTTTTGCTTAATGCTTCTCAAATCAAGTGTATTCCAAAGTTTTAAAATCGAGCTTTAAATCTCATCCCTCCACCATCCCATTACCTAAACTCCTGGCTAATAATCCTTTCCTGAAGATATATAACACAACTAGGAAATGAAGTAATCACACATCTAATTCATGCGGATCCATCTGTTGATTACATACTTTTCAGAGCTGTATTACAGTATTATTAGGTTTACGGTTTACCAAGTGTTGTAATAACTGTAGCTGCATAGCTTATTCCACAGCAATCCTGCTGCTCAGCTGTTTCTAATTGATGCCTCTCTTGGTTTTCCAATTGATGCTTCTCTAGGTTTTGGTTTTGGTGGAGGTCATGAGCTCATATCTCCCTGTAAGTGCAAGGGGTCGCAACAGTTTGTACACCGTTGCTGCCTTGACCAGTGGAGAGCTATTAAGGTATTGCTATTTGCAAGGCATTACATTTACTCCAAATTTCAAAATTTTCCTTTAAAAGTTTCATAAAAAGCGCATACAGCACCTGAACAGCTATAATATTCCCTTCTTACTTTTCTAGTTGCAACTTTGATGCAAATTTTTGCCTTTTTTATCTTGAAATTGACACGAAACCTAAGATAAAACAAATTTGCAGTATTAGCGAGTACATCTGATGACAAATCTAGTGACACAGTTTCCATATATTTAACTTTGATACCTTTAAACTCACTGAATAGTTTGTAGACTTCTGCAACTTATTGCTGGATTCTCAAGAGTTATAAACAAAAATAAAAAATAGTACTACTACCATTATGAACTCACAGAAGTGCTCACCAAAAGCTTCTTTAAATTGCTGCAGGTTGAACACAACAGCAAGAATATTAGCTAGCAAAGTTTTATAGTGCATGGTAGAATTGCATGATTGGGAGTTGCTAATCCATTGTTAAATTAAATCCGAAATGAGAAGCCAACACTAGATAATTCCTGTCTTAACATTTCTCTGCAGGAAGGGACTGCCTTTTCACACTGTACTACTTGCAAAGCACAGTTCCATCTCCAGGTTGAGCTTCCGGAGGACGACATGTGTCTTAGAATAAAGTTCTGGTTGTTTGTTTCTAGAGACGTCTTCCTCATCTTCCTTGCAATACAAGCAGTGAGATCACCTTTCCTCTAATTACTTTCTGTTGCCTTCTATTATTATTCAAAATAATTTGGTACTAGTACTTACTAAAGTGTAGTGTTTCAGCAAGAGGTTTTACCCTATATTATTATGTACTGTTGTGTATTCAATATTCATAACGCAGTGTTACCTTAGGCATTGTTGAATGCTTATTGTGGAAGATACTTGTGATGCATGTCTCATTTGGTTTTCTTTGCCTTATCAGGCCATTGTTGCTATTGCTGGTGTCGCGTTTCTGTTGGACAGAGATGGAAAATTCAGAAACAGGTTTGCTGATTGGATGCTGTCAAAGCATCCTCTACACTTCTACTATTGTGTTGGTACGTATTTTCTACATTAATTGCTTGCAATTGTTATGAAGATTGATTTGTCTGATGATGCAATGCTTGCTGATGAGTGACTGGATCATGCTAAACATTAGTACCATGCGTACTGTTGGTGTTCATTGATTTGTACAAGTAAACTTGATCTCTATTTTAACCATAAACTCTCATCTCTGAAGATGTTTTCCTGATCATTAGTGTTGTACACTAATTCAAACTGAACATTTCATGTCACATGATTGCAAATCGCTTTTTTTTGGACATATCTGTTCAAGCAAAGGTGAAAAGGTAGCTAATGATATCTCGTGTTTTGTGCCAATCTTGTTTCAGGTGTGGTGGTATTCTTTGCACTGGTTGGACTTTTTGGGCTGCTGTCACGCTGTGTTTCTTGCAATTACCGTGATGATGATCCATCATGCCTGCCTGAGCCCGAATGCTCCTACGGATGCCTGGACTGTGAGGTCTCACGCTCAGGAGACGATGACGATTCCGGCGTTTTTTGTGTTGTTATCGTGGTTGTTGTCCTAGTTTTCGCTCTCCTTGGAATCTTTTACGGTTTCATTGCAGCAACTGTGGCCTTCCAGAAGATTATGCAGCGCCACTATCACATACTCAAAAAGAAAGAGCTGACAAAGGCAAGAACCTCTATTCTACTCTCAGCACTCTATCCAATCAAATTTTGTTGATTTGTTCATTTGTTCAACGACCAGTTAATGCAAAAACATTATTGTTGAGCAGGTGTACCTGGTGGAGGACCTTAAAGGGGGTTACTCGATGCCACCCAAGATGGACCCAAAGCACGAACAGCGCCTGAGGACGTTGCAGCTCATGTAGCTGTTGCCACTACGTACTTGGCTTTCATCTCTTACCGACGCAGCTAGAACATTAGCATGACGTATATACATTGCGGGTAGATATACAGTCCAAATAGAGCCATGGTCATATATACTGGAGTGGACGTTGATTAGCCATGGATACCGAGAGAGATTGTACATAACTGATAACTAATAGGACATGCTGATTGGATTACGACTGATGCTAGCTAGATAAGCAACTGTCTCTATACATTTATACTACCTCGCTTGTATTGTTGACTACCATGGGCCATGATGGTTGTCTCTTGGTACTTCAAATTTTCGAGCAATCTCAAGCTAAAAGCATATCTCGACCGGCCTTCCAATAATAATTTATCCCAAGTGTTGGAGTATAGCGGATAAGCAAATCTTAGCCTTGAAGGCTTAGAATCTTTCACTCGGTGCACTTGTCCAATTGCTTAGAAGTTATCTTTGGATCGGGTTATGTGCATGGTTGTAGCAGAGAGGAATACCTTGAAATGATGATGCATATGTCTATTGCCTACTAATAGGGTGTTATTACAGTACTCTAGTAATCCTAGCGCAGACCATAATATTAGTGTTTATTTACATGACAACAATATCGTCACCAGAACAACGGAGATTTCACCTATAAACCCTAGAACAAAAAGGCTACCGAGATATGGAGCTAGCTAGGCTTCCAGTTAACTAGTCCAAAATATGGTTTTCATCATTTATTTATTAATAATTATGTAAACCTATTCTCTAACCACAAACATAAGTTCATCTACGCGTGTCCTACCTCCTAAGTTATTTTTTTCAAAGTTTAATTGTCAAAAGATTCTATCTTAAATTGAAAGGAGTACTCTCTCTCTCTCTCTCTCTCTCTCTCTCAAATAATTTGTGGTTTTAGCTTGGATTTTGTTATATACAATGATGAATAGTTTATAACTTAGGGAATGGATATTATGAAAGTTTATATTATTTATAGAGAATGTAGAGACATTCCTATATTAAAGGCTTTAAGGCATATTAATTACTTGTCAACTAGCTGAGGGTATCATCACTTATTCGATCCGCTCCTCTAAAATTGTGAACTTCTAACAACATCGTTTAATTGGATGAATGAATGCACATGGCTTGACTCCTCTCTCTCATAAAGTGCTAATTTTTAGGACAACTAGTTAATTCTACCTAAGGTTGGATCTAGGGGGGGAGGGGGGCTCTAGCCCCCTATAACTGCTGCATCAATGGAGAATATGAGGAGGAACTGCTGCATCAATAAAGAATATGGGGAGGATGATGGAGAAAAAAAGGTGGAGGAAAGAAGAAAAATGGAGAAAGAGAAGAAGATGAAGAAGCGATTAAGCGATTAGCCCTCTGTGAATCTTGTCTTGCATCCGCCACTGATTCTACCGATGCGTTATGGATCGTCCCTCACTGAGTTATAATTCTTAGCATAACTGGTTCATTCTATCGATTGGCTAGGATTAACATCATAAATATGCACGAAACAAATCAAACACTGCCGCCAGATTTAAACTTTGAATAATCAAGGTGCCAAACTGCCGATTGAAATGCTGACAAATTTTACTCACCACCATGTGATGATTAATAACAAATCCATAGGTTCCGTTTAATTCACCTGTATGGTTTAGCTGTGGGCTGTTACGTACATCTCGAATTCGCTTTTGGAAGCAAGAATACGGGGAATCCGCTTTGGGATCCAGCAATACGGGGCACGTTGAACGTGACGTAGCACATGCTTCCGGCTTCCGGTTCCCGTCACCGCCCACAGCCACGAGACACCGCCCACCGCCGTCCTCGGTGGCTGGTTGATTCGAATGCGGCCGTGCCGAGTCCGCCGCCGCCGCCGTGAGCGAGAGTGATGCGCCTCGCTTCCTCCGCCCTTCTTCGCCGCGCCGCCGCCATGTCCTCCCCCTCCTCCTATAGCGTATGCCTCCTCCCTACCGACTCCTCACCTCGTGTGACACCCCCCTCTCAATCTCTCTATCGCGTCTAAACCATCTCTCCTACCTTTACCTTGCAGCGCAGAGGCTACCCCCCGCCCTCGCCGCGGCTACTCGGGAAGGCCCTCGCCGCCACCGCCGCCGCCCCAGGACGCGGCCGCCGAGATCGTCAGCGGGGATTCCCATCTCAGCGCCGTGCGCGCCGCCAACGAATCCCTGCGTCGCGGCGGCGGCGGCGGCTCCGCGGGCCTCCGCCGCCCTACAGGCAGGGGCCTCACCCTCACCAACCGCAGTATGGCTACGGCTACGGATACGGCCAGACGCGGCAGCCTGCCCCGCCTTATGGGTTTGTGCCGTACAACTACGGCCACCAGCAGCAGCAGCATCAGCCGCTGCCGCCGGGGCCTCAGTACGGCTACGGGGCTCCGAATCCGTACGTTCACGGGCACCCGCAGCCGCAGCCGCATGGGCGCGGGGCAGCGGGTCCAGGGTTTCGTCCTGGTGCACCCCATCTGACACCGAGGCTGGCAGATTACCGCCGACGGTGGCGCTTTGCAAAGCAGAGACCGCCACATCAAGCTGGTAACTCTTTTCAATGCTTGCCACTAGTCTGCTTGTGGAATTGTGTGGCTAATGCTAATCCTCTAGAGACCGTGGTTCTCCTTTCTAGCTCAACTTATGGTTCAAAGTTATCTGGATGAGAATGGCACCGGCCATGTTAACTGAAGTTGTGAATGAGTTCCAGTTAGATTTGTGCATAATAATTACTGAGCTATAGTTGCACTCAATGTGTCTATAGACACTGAATTTGTCGCTTGTTATTACCTTCCTTTCCTATCCTTCCAATGGACTTATTCAGTATTTCGAACTCGCTCATTATGTTAGTTACAATATTTGCACTCAATGTTTTCCAATGGACACTGAAATTCTCAAGCAGACTTAGTTTACATATCACCTTAATATTTTATAAATTGCACTTTTGATTGTACAGAGAGGTTTAAGGTTCTATCATACAATATACTTGCGGACTATCTGGCCCAGGAGCACCAATTTCTTTATGAACGAATACCATCTTTCATCCTGGATTGGAACTGGCGCAAGGATAAGTTACTGTTTGAGTTCGGCCTGTGGTCTCCAGACATTCTATGTCTTCAGGTAGTTCACAAGAAGTGCTGTACCATACTTATCTTAGCAGGTCCTGCTGCTTTTTAATTATCAAACATAAAATTTGTGACTACGAATCCATATGATTTGGCAATTAAATGTCATGAACAGGATATAATGGGCCAGTTTTTTATACTTGATGAAACCTTTTGATAAAAATTTCTTTGATTTTAGTCAAAGTCCACTATTGTTTAGTGGCATATACGTACAGAGAGTACCTGCCAATCCCTTTAATGCATGTTTACGTTGTATCCCTTCTTTGTGCTTTTAGGAGGTTGACAAATTTACAGACCTTGAACAAGAAATGGTAAGCCGAGGATATAGCGGCATATGGAAGGTAATGTTTTCAGTGCTCTTTTACTCTTCTATATGACACTTAGCAATATGTTGTTAAGAGAGATTGACTACTTTTTTAATTACATTAACATAATAATATTAATTAATTGAATAAACATGTGATTTTTAAACTTCGTTAGTGGTTCCATTGACAAAAGGGAAATACCTTTTTTTTTTCGTGAATCTTCTTGACTGTATGACAATCTTATTTTTTGCTGAATGGGTGACAGGTACGGACTGGAGATGCAGCTGATGGATGTGCTATTTTTTGGAGAACAACAAGGTAATTGCCTAATTGGTTCAACCTTTCTTATTTTGATGTGATCCAAAGTTTGTTTCACATTGTATGAAAAAATTCCAATTTAAACTTGGGTCACGTCTTATCAGGTTCCAGTTGCGTTATGAAGAGGACATTGAGTTCAACAAGCTTGGGCTTCGTGATAATGTTGCCCAGCTCTGTGTTTTAGAGGTTTGTTAAAAGTAGGGCAACTTTATCAGCCCTTGAACTAAAGTTTTGGTTTTTATATGTTGCTAGGACATCTAAATCTGCTATTTATTTCCTTGTTCTATTGTTCAGTCGGTGGTCCCTCAAAATGTGCAAACTGACTCTACTAGTTTATCTACAAGGTAATTGCAATTTCAGGACTTCAGAAAGTATGCAGTCTGCTTTTACCCTTATTATAAAGAAATTTTAGGCTACTGTTTACTCACTTGAGAGACAAAAAATGAATAAAACTAATTCCCAATTCAAGGGTTAAATTTGGACATCTTCAGACTTCATTGACCCAATAGTTTAGCCTAAACAAATTATAGTATAAACTGATGCAAGTGCTGCTAATAGCCTAATATCCACCAGCAGAAATCCAACTTCAATATCAATGATCTAGCCTTGCCCTTCCTCATGAAGTTCAGAGCTTAATGTCTACTACTACGTCTATGTTTCTGATCTGAAGATTGCATGGAAGCCTTTTCTGAATAATGAACGGATGAAAAAGTCAACAATGCACATCATGGTATCTGCGTGGCCCAATAGAACATGATCGCTATCAATGGATTAAATCCCAAATGAGGATTACGCTTATGCTGGAGCTGAATGGAAGATTATTTTTCCATCCTTATTTGCCCCCTTAGAAATCAGTTTCTTCTTTAGATAACTGTTATCCCTAATATTCAGTCTGGAGGTGCAACGCTATCTTAGTCAATCTGGTTCACAGCTTTGAAAGTTTTGATGCTCTAGAATGACTCTGGTTCTTACTGTAAAGGTCATCTAACTGCAATTATAGTTGTGATGCAATTATCTTGCTGCCCTCTGTATCCTCGGGGATCCTGAGTTGTGTATAGGTTACTCTATCTATGTGTCATAGCCTTTTCTTAACAACATGTTTCTTTTATTTTTTTCTTGTCTAACAGCTCTAATCATCCGCAACAAGCTAAACAGGTTGTTATATGTAATATTCATGTTCTTTATAATCCGAAGAGAGGGGACATCAAACTTGGTCAGGTACATTGCCGTTTGATGTGGCTGTTTTCGTGCCTTTGATTTCCTGTTTTAGTTGAAATGTATATATAGCGTCTCATTATTGCTTGTCTTAGCTGCTTGACCTGGTTATATTGTTGGTATTAGCATCAAGAACATATTTACTCAATTTGGGCATAAAGAAATGGAGTTGCTTATGTCCAACATGCTAACAAGTAATAATACCATTTTGTTATATACTAAAAAAACGACATTATTTACTATTTAGTATTTTTTTAATGCTGAGAATCTCCCTGAGACGAGTTGGCTAGTGGGGGTGGATGTCACCCAGCCCCACCAGGGTTTGATTCTCACCTTCTACCTATTAAAATGCTAGGCTGGATGTCTCTTCCCCTAGTTGAGTTTTCATTTTGTTATATGCTACTCCCTTCGTTCCAAATTATAAGATGTTTTGGCTTTTCTAGATACGTAATTTTTGCTATGCCCTTAGATATACACTATGTCTAGAAAAGCCAAAACATCTTATAATTTGAAACGGAGGGAGTATGCAGTACAAAACGGAGATGATGTATGCCTGGATACATTGTGTTTTATGCTTTCTTGGCACCATTTCTATATTCTATGTAGTGTCTTTTTTCCTTTATCCTGCCTCCATATTCTTCATTTGCTAAGCACCTTAATATTGCATTCTGCTTTCTGATTTTATGGTCCTACAGGTCAGGACACTTGTGGATAAAGCTTACGCTCTATCTAAGATTTGGAATAATGCTCCAGTGATACTTTGTGGAGATTTCAACTCTACACCCAAGGTAATGTTCATGTATAGATTTCTATTTATTAATTTGAGATTGTGTGGTAATTGTCATGCTAATGATTTACACAAGGTATTTAACGTTTATCTCATTTCATTCTTGTTCAGAGTCCACTGTACAATTTTATGTTGGAGCAAAAGGTATTGTTTTTTTCCTTCTCTTCAACCCATCAGTGCCACTGATTTCATGGAGTTGAAACTTACATAAAGCTTCCAAATTGTGCAGTTGAATTTGTCCGGCCTTGCGAAAAATACTATATCTGGACAGCAAACTGGTGGTAGTTCACAGAGGCTATATACTGGCCCTAATATATCTCGGTGAATCTTCTGCCTTTTGAAATTGTTCAGTATTTGTTTTTGGCCAATCTGTACCAACATATTTGTAACCTGTCTTGTTCTAATGTTGCATTGATGGGCAATTTATTGGTTGCTTTCTATTTGTGACAGATCCCATCCACCTTTTTATCCAACCAACAATAGAGTGGGAAACATGACTCCTCTAAATGATTGTAAGCCTGAAACTGAAACAACAAAGTTGGTGGATAATTCTTCCCCTGCTGAAAGAGAACCTGTTTTAACTGATACCTCTTCAGAGTCTCTCTTTGACTCCAAATCAAGTTACAGTTGTGGCAATAATGTACCATGTTCTGGCTCTTCTAAGCTTGAAGAGCAAGGACTATTGAACTCAGATCCTGTAAAGGGTGCCTGTGCTTCTGATGCTGACGAAGCGTGTAAACCCGCTGACAAATCCAGTGAAGGGTCTCCTGGAGGGATCAAAACTGAATCTGGAGAAGGACCTGACACTACAGATGCTCCTGCTCCAACTACAGTTTGTACTGAGATCCTTAAGTCAGGTTCATGTGAAATAATTGATAGCAGCCAGCTGCTTTCTTCAGACAACTTAGCTGGTGATGTCATTTCAGAAGAACTTACAGATCAACTGCTTACTGTCTTACAAGATAAGCCTCATGAAAATGAAAATACCATTGAATTTATGTTGTCTGCTGAAGAGAGTTGTGCAACTAATGAGCCAGAGTCATCTCATTTCAATGGTTCTCAGAATATCGCTGATGCCATTCACCAGATGAGTAATGTGAAGCTAGGAGAAAGTAGTACTGGAGAAGAACCAGTTCACGAACATAATGGTGCTGTTTCAGATGCCTTTGTCAATCAATGTTCTGCTGAAGTGATAAAGAGTCATTCAGTCTCTTCTAGAGATGAGCCTGAAAACAATGGTCGTACTTTTGATGATGATACAGCAACTGATGAAGTTACCTGTACAGATGTGAATTCTGACCCTTCCTTCTTCGAAGAGTTATGTGGTGGTAATGATCACTTACTTGAAGAGGAAGACCAGCTTCCAGAAACTTCAGATAGTTCACCATCTTCTCAGCAGGTTACTTTGAATGAAGGGTATTACTACTACGATCCGTACAGGTGGACACCAGAAGAGATAAAAGCTGCCACTGGGAAGGATGAATGCACTTTCATGGAACACAGTTTGAAATTAAGGAGTGTATATACTGACGTGGAGGTAAGTACATCTTTTTTCCTTTTATTTTGTCTGTATTTTCAACATTTTATTTTCAGCCATTAAGTTTGTGCTGTTTTTATTTTTTTTTGAATATTTTCTAGTTTCCTTTTAGTTAATGTTATTGTAGAACTGGATAAGGTATCAGTTACCCACAGAGTGCAAATGATTCCTATTGGTAACTATTCAAACAGGATTTTGAAGGAACAAAAGATGCCAGCAAGGAACCACTAGTGACAAGCTACAACAGAAAATTCATGGGAACAGTAGACTACATATGGTAAGCAACTACCCTTCTGAAGCTAATGCAGTGTAATCCTAAGCATCCAACAATCTGATTTGGCAATTATGTTATAATTTAGGGCCTCAGAAGGTCTGCATACTGTTCAAGTCTTGGATACATTTCCCATAGAGATTTTGAAACAAACAATTGGGTTCCCCACCAAGGTACTGCAGATCCATATTTCTCTTATATTCTTTTATGTTTGCAACTTTTTGACGTTTAATGGACCAAATCAACCAATTGCTGTACCAATGCATTCTAATCCAGCCAGTTTACGTTTGTTTCACAGAAATGGGGAAGCGATCACATTGCCCTTGCCTGTGAATTGGCTTTTACAAAATGACGCCTATTTATCAGGCCGAGAGGGCAGCTGCATAGTAGCTACTGACCAAACACATACCTCAGGAGAAAAAAAATAGTCTACTGTCTACGAGACGATTAACTGTCATTCTAAATTTATCCTGAACCAAAATTTGCTCATATAGAGCTCGTTAATTTCTTTTCTTGTTTTTCGGCATGCCCTGTGATTTTTAAATGAGTACCGGAGGGATACATAACTTTGGTCCAGTTTTATAGCATTGTTCCTGTTCGATTGGCTGTGGAGAGTTATTTTAATGTGCTGGCCTTACCATCTATGAGTACGTATCAATGACTCGTTTGAGTCATGGTAACAAAAATAGCCCTGATACACTCATACACTGGGGTCTGTTGCCAACTTGCCATCAGGGATAATCCCGTTCTGAGCATAGTACTCCTGGTGCGCTCGATTTTTTTTTTTTTAGAAGAGGACAATTCTGCTTTTCTAGAAAACAATAAAAGGAAGTTTTATGCCGGGGAGGTCAGCCAAGGAAAGAGAGCATGAACAAACTACCCTATTACATGAGAATCAAATGTCGCTAATGTCAAAGACACTAAGCATGCCTGCAGAAAACAAAAAGGCCACCTCACCGAGTCACCTAGGGCGTTCGGTAAATACTGAACCGATCAGTTTGGTTCCTCGGTGCCTATGAAAATTTGGTTCCTCAGAAACTAGTACCGATCGATTCTTAAAAAATTTCGGTACCGAGGAAATTCGGTATCGGTAAATTTGGTTCGGTTTCGGTATTTACCGAACAGTACCGAACTGATCACAGAGAAGATTAATAGCAGGTTCAAAAGATAATTTTGACATGATTTCATAGATAATAATAGCGCAAAATCATATACATATAAAAGTCCACGAGACTAAGTGTGAGTGTCAAAAATACATAATATAATAGTCTATAATAGTACAATTAATAATAATAACAATCATACTTATCACGACTAAGTGTGAGTGTCAAAAATACATAATACAATAGTCTATAATATTATAATTAATAATAATAACAATCATACTTATCACATTTCACGTAAATTCGGTTCAGTTTCGGTATTTACCTCGGTAAATTTGGTTCTGGGAACTTCGGAACCGAATAGGGAACTGAATTTTTCGGTTTCGGTAATTTCGGTTCAGTTCTCGGTATTTTGTACCTAGGGTGCCGAGGGACTCCCAACTTTTTCAAGTTTTCTGCGTAACCATCTTGCCCATAGATCAGTTGAAGTTGGGAAACCATGCCATCGGATGGTAAGCATCTCCATAGAAATTGAGACATGACACAATTAAAAATGACATGATCGTTGCTTTCAACCTCACCACATAAGCATCAGAATTTGCTGCGTTTCCAACCTCTCACCTTCATGTTACGCCGAGATCAGTTCACCTCTTGCGCCAATTTATAGAGTAATAACTTCTTACAAAGTTGTTCTTAGAATGTCCAGTCGTTTTGCTTCACTACCCCCAAAATCTTCTGAAATTGAAACGTGTTCCCTTTGTCACCAGAGCATGCGGGTTGGCATATACAGTAATTTAAAGAGATTAGGATAAGAATTTCTCAGAGAGCTGTCGTACAGTCTAACAAAATGTCATTGCTCATTTAACGCTCTTGATATCACCCAGACAAATTAAAATTACAGTGTTGTTGAAGTCTTTGAATGCAAATAATTTTATTATGCAAGTTATGAGAACATGATGCCAACTCCATAAAAAAGAACATATCTTTGGTTAGTGCCAAAGAAATGAAAGAGTGTAATTTTGTCAATCTAGTTTCTCAGTGTTCTAAATAGCGGGGCTATAGTGGCTCATAATAATTGCCGCCCTATCACCGTTGTATTAAATAGCCGTCCTATTCGTTTATCTTATTAATTGGGCTTATCGACCATTCGAACAATTTTTTTTTTTCCTTAGCAAATCAGCTGACTTGGCTTATCAGCCGACTTATATGACTAGCTGATAAACGACCTACAGTGAGCTGAGCATGTCTCTCAGCTAAATGCTACTGCTCGTTATTTAGAACACTATTAGTGCTTAGAGCAAGATAGAATGTGTTTACCTATTTTGATCAGTTTAATCTAATTTCTGCTTAGAGCAACACGACGGTGAGCGTGAGCAGTGAGAAGTGAGCACTTTCATCTCCCGTAAGCAACCGACACGGTTTCACGTAAACAGAGCGCGCCAGGTGGGCCCGGTTGGGTACAACCCAACGACAACGAGAAGCGGAAGCCGCAGCCAGATCCCGCAGGCATAAACCATCCGCTCTCCCCTTCCGTCACGCGGCCGGCCTGACTCCTCACCCCTGCTCGCCGCGAAGCACAGCACCGTCACCGCCGTCTGCCGTGGCCCGGCGAAGATGATGTCCGGCGGTGGGTACTCCGCCCTCGACGACCCCAAGGCCTCCGGATCCGTCCCGGTACGCAACCGCCCTTCCTGCCAGTCTCCTTCCTCTCGCGCGGCACACCGCCGGCCTCACCATCTCTCTCTTGCCACACCACGCAGGCGGCCACGGGGGCAGATCCGCCGGCCATCAGGTTCGCCGACTCCAACCTCCAGACCTTCCCGCCGTCCGAGGCCAGGGGCAAGATCGCTGGCGCCTACCGCCCGCCCACCGACGCCGACGGTCAGATCTCGCCGCCTCAGCTCCCGTGCTCTTCACGTTTCTCTTCGGATCCGAACTCGCTGACCTGACCGCGGTGGCCTTTTTGCGCAGACACCTTCTCGTCCAAGGGTGGAGGTGCCGGAAGCGGTGGCAGAGGCGGCAGCGCCGGGTCCGATGATGCCGCGCAGGGCGGCTGGTTCCGCATGTTCTCCGTGGCGGCGTACAAGCCCTACTTCGACGTGGACACTTCCGACGTTGTCGAGAGGATCTGGGAGTCCGTCTTCCCCTTCCGCGGCACATTTACCGAGAAGACCTCCGACAACCCTGACCTGTATGCTTTTCAACCACAGCTCCCCTCTCAGAGAACATAGTATAGCTCAATTTTGCTGCATTACTGAAGCATGTTCCCTTAGGTAGCAGACGCGATAGATTGTTGTGAGTTTTAGTTAAATATATATATGCTGGCTATCATTATTCATTAGATTAAATTGCCCTTCGGTGGGTGTGTTTACTTTGTCTGGAAGATGTTGGTTTTGTAGTTTTGTGCATTCACACCTCTAGTTCTGCGCACTGATAGCTGGGTTTTTCTAAATACTTAGTATCTTTTTGAGTGGGATCTGTTGGCTTTGGTCGAACTGATCCTTGGAACAATTATTATTGTCTGGCATTGAAGATTGCTGATATGATTCTTTGAGTTTGTTTTAAGATTTTAAGATGGTTGCAATGTCAGAGCCCTTTTTATGGGAGTTTATGTAGAGTACTAGAGTTCATTTCAGCAAATAGCAAGTGTGACCTAGCTATTAGTATTTACACTTGCTATTGGGTTGAAACTTGAAATACAAATTTATGATATCCTTTTGAAGGACTTATGTTCATTTGCAATCGAATTGTTGTTTCTCTATGTTGTGTATGGTCGCCTGTAGTGGGTCTACATCAAAGTAGAATATGCCTATGAAGTTGCATTAAATGCTTCTTTTTGACTGTCAACCATTTCAGTTTAGGGCATTATGATTGATTGTTTTATAAATTTGTTACTAACAATGGGATAATAATACAAAGAACTTGGCAAATGTGAGTCACCTGGAAGATTTTGTATTTGTCTGAATTATTAGTCCTTTGTAATTTGGTACTGATCTGCTATGCCTTCTGTTTCGATTTGTATTCTGTAGGTATGGGCCGTTTTGGACATGCACCACCCTGATTTTCGTTGCTGCATCTATTGCCACTTTTGTCACCTACCTATCTCACAAATGGCACAAGAAGGAATGGAACTATGATATCAACTTGGTTACCTGGTCTGCTGGCTTATTCTATGGCTACGTGACGTTTGTTCCTCTTCTTTTATATGTTATTCTCAAGTACTTCTCAGCTCCTGCTGGTCTGGTGCAATTGTGGTGCCTATACGGATACTCTCTGTTCATCTTTATTCCAGCATCGGTAAGGTTCTTACTAAAATGCACATATACTTAGGTATTGCAATTCTATTAGTTTACAATTTTGTGCTGCTATGGCCTGTTAAGGTTGCTTGAAAATTTGTCCTTCTCTATGGGAAATGTTCTCTGGATTCTGACACTTGTAAAGCGATCAGAAAGCTTGAGTTTAAAGAAGTTGCACTGCTTTTGTATGGAAATGAAACCAATTAATTCCAAGGGTTTACCAATATAATTTGTTACTACAATATATAGTTGTAAAAATGGTACCTAGCAAACAAATTATATTGGTAAAGTTGTGTAATATGTTAGCAGGCTTCATGTTGAATCTATTGTTACCAGTTGCGTATGGTCTAATACTTTTCTATGGATCAATTGTCAAAATGAAAAAAAATGTTTTACTGGCATGGACTCTAGGATGGCTGATATTTGCTATCAGAGGGACTATTTTACTTCCATATAAGCTTTATCTGTCATTTGCTGATTCTCTGTTGACAAATACTAGTATATTACCTGTTCAAATTATTTGGAGCATTTCTACACCGCTTTAGCTTTAGAAGTTGACTGAAAGTTCTTTCTCCTTTTTGTGTGACAGCTTCTGTCTATTGTGCCAATAGAAATATTCAGATGGGTGATTGCTGGTGTTGCTGGTTTCATGTCTGCTACTTTTGTTGCTGTAAATCTCCGTGCACACATTGTAAATTCTGGCGGCGATGGTTCCTGATCGTTGCAGGGATATTCTTATTGCAGTTGGGGCTTGCTGTTTTGCTGAAACTCTATTTCTTCACGATAACTGTATAGGGTAATTTTCATCTATGCTTGTACTAGTCAGGAATACACACAATTTTCCATGCGGAATCGCTGCCATGTTCATTGAACATTGATGTAATTTTTCTGAGTATACACCTTTCTTACACTTAGAATTGAGGAGCCTCTGAAATCGAATTACAGCATCCAAACAAGTACTGTGATCGATGGGTGTCAAGAGTCTGTTTGGTAGTCCATTCTGTGTTCCACTGCTTGAGGTGAATAATAATAATAAAAATTTCTGAAATCGCTGTGTTTTCCCCTCATCTGAGTTTACTCCTACATGGCAGTAGCCATCTACTTTAGGGCTTTAGGTTCGTTGCCTGCTGGTAAGCTGAAATCTTGTTGAGTGCTGTTTTAATGACGGAATCAAATACAAGTGCAATTACGAAAATGAGGAAGAAACATAATTTGTGAATGGAAAATGGAGCGAATATTGATGATGGTGTAGTAGGGCTTGGGCTTGGTAAGGGCACTTTTTTTAAGAGAATGGGACTGAAATTGAAATGAAAAATTTTAATTGTAATATATACATAGAATCGTACTATTCGCTCTTTACAAACGGGGAACCTTAGCTAGCGCCATGTCCTCTCGGTGGACGTTTTCCTGCCACCGCTCCAAATGGCATGTTAACCAGGAAATCAACAGTATGACTACTTGCCCCACGTTCTCTTATGCTGTGCGTTCCCGGGCTTTTTTTGTTTTTCAATCTTGTCTCCCTCCACGTCTGCTGACGATTTAGCGCCATGTCTTCGGTCCGCGTATTCCTGCCACCGCTCCCAAATGGACTGCCGTAGCCTTGCTAGTCCGACTGCCGCATAGTACGTCGGCTCGGACCGCGTCGCCGCCCCTCCCTGCTCCGCAACCGCAACCGCAACCGGAGCTGGAAGCGCCACCGGCGACGGCGACGGCGACGCCGATGCCGGCGCCAACACGCGCCGCTTGCCACTTTGTTGCCTGCCCTTCTTACGGGCCACCGGCGGCGGCGACGATGGCCCCTTCCAGTCGTCGTCGTCGTCGTCGTCCCCCCCCCCTCCTCCTCCGCCTCGCTCTTGGCGACGCGTCTCCTGTTCTCGTGGTGCAGCAGGAGGAGGCCGAGGGCGCCGTCGTCATCCAAGTGGTGGGATATCCGCTGGACGACCGTGACCCTCTTGCCGTCCTCGTCAGTCTCCGTGAACGTGACCGGCTTCCCGTTGACGCCGGCGTCGAGCTGTGGCTGGAACGGCAGCTTGCGCGACCGGAACGCCCACAGCTCCACCTCGACGTCGCGCGTCCAGGCCTTGTGCCTCTGGGAGTCGAGGTTCATGCCGTTCCGGATGAGGAAGTCCTTCCACTCGGTGATGAAGCGGTAGCCGTTGTTGGACTCGAGGAACTTGCAGGTGAGCGAGTACGGGGAGCCGTCCCGGTCGAAGGCCGTGAGCCACAGCCCGGCGAGCTTGTTGTCCACGCGCGCCTTCTCGTCCGGCGAGAAGCACCGTGTGATGGGGCAGTCGTCCGTCCCGCTCCCGCCGCGCTTGCACGACACCAGCAGCCGGTTCTGGTTCTCGTCCACGTCGCTCTTGTGGAGCGTCTTCTTGTGCACCAGCCACGGCCGCGTCGCGCCCAGCTCCGCCAGCCGCCGCTCCAGCGCCTCGCCGAGGTCGGCGCCGGCGTGGCGACGGTGCTCGTCGCTCAACGCACGGATCCCGTCGTGCATCAGCTTCTTCACCGGCGGCTGCGGCGTGACCAGCAGACTGCGGCTGCTGCTCTCGTCCTTGGCTAGCCACTTCCCCTTGCTCAGCCATTTCTCTTCGTCGGACGAGGCGGCGTTGCCTTCCGCCGCCGGCGAAGCTGCTGCTGGCGGTGGCGCTGGGAGCTCCTCTGCAGGTTCACGCGAAGCTGCAGCTGGCACGGTGCGCCGTTGGCGCGGAACTGAAGCCTCCAAGGCTCCGGTGGTGTCGGTGTCCTTGGTCTCGGCACCGACGACGATACTGTCGTCGTCCACCTTCCGTTTCTTCTTGGACGATGAAGACGCGTACGGATCGCCGGCGGAGCTTCTGCCGCCACCGCTGCTGTAGTAGTTCGATGCCCTCTTCTTCAGCGGCAACAGCGACGTCTCAATACGGTGGCCATGGCCGTGGCCGTGGCCGTGGCCTCCAGGCTCCCGATCTGCAACGTCCATCGGGATCGGGTCGGAGAAATCTTGGATTTGTCGGAGGAAGAATCAGGTTTCGACGATTTCGTTGATGCTTTATTTCGGGCGAATCTTTATATATCGAGGTTTCCGTGGGAACTGCTTTTCGTAATCTATCTGGACTGTCCGTAATCTACCTGCACACGGAGATAGATCTTCCAACCGAGTTTAGCACCGGCTTGTAGTCGAACTGGATTGCATGCATTGTAGTATCCGAATTAGACTCTCGCCCTCTCGGATCATCCGATCTGCAAGAAGCAACCGAGGGAGATGATTGAGCATCTACTAGTGTCCTGCATCTCTTCTTTACTAGGGACAGGGTTTGTTTGGCGCTCAGAGGATTTCATGCAGATCCCATCCCGGACTTTGTGTAAACAACACTACAACAGTGGCGATCAATACGCAATTCCATTTGCGCGGAGACCGTGCGATGGGAATCGAGCGAACGTTCCCACAGCCGGTCCTTAGTCGTCTCAATTTCAGCGATCTCCCCACTCCTATACATTTTTCGATTCTGTAGCACTGCAGCAGCCCCCCATCACTCCGATCCGCTTTTTCATTGTGTGACGTCAGTACTGATATAGGCAGAAAAAACAAAGCATTTATTTTAAATTACTATAACTTCTAAACTGTGCATTTAGTTTAAATTCAGTCTGTACCGATATGTTCTACGTGACGAGATGTACAAAACTAAACCCTAATTAAATATATTTTAAATATAAATAATTCTTTTTTAGTAGCAGTTTATTTGTATTAACTTATAACATATAACTTCTGTGCATAAGTTACACTAAATAACTTATGTACACAAGTTGTATAAAATGATTTATGTGCATAAGTTATGCTTGATAACTTTTATATATAAATTGTGTTTCTATGTTTCATTATAAGTTATAAGTTAATTCGTTTCTTTTATTTGCTAATAATTTTTTATGTATATAAGTTTTAATATAAGTTATAAGTTAATTTGTTACTTTGTGTTTAATAACTTTTTATAAAATGGTATTGTAACATCCCTGTTAACCTAGTGTCCAAAAATCACAACTTTCAAAAAACTTTTCAAAAACTAACCCATGTATGGTGAGTGTCATGTAGGAAACCTACCCTAGTGAGTTGCACTAGCTCCCAAATGCATTTAGTGGCATGAGCATCTTGTCTTTCTTTTATTTATGTGATTTGCCTATTTATGATTTTTATGTGATGCTAAGTAAATTAATTAATCAACCCTTGGTGACATGTGTACAACCATGGAAAGCACCTTGACCAGACCCTAGGCTACCCTAGGTGGACCCCACCAGCATGTATGAGCAAGGGTGCACCTACAAGGGTATATACATGTATACATGTGCCTACACTTAGCTAGAGAAATAGAAAAGGGAGGAAGTAAATAGAAAAGAAAAGGAGGGGAGGGAAGCCGAACCGGCCCAGCCAGCTAGCCCGGCCTGCTGCCTCACCCGCATCCCTTTTTCCCCCCAGGCTTCGGCACGGCCCAGCCCATCACCTCACCCCACGCCCCTCTCCTTTCGCGCGCGCGGCCCAGCCGAACAGCAGGCCCACGAGCAGCCGCATGCCCGCGCCCTCTGACTCTCTCTTAGGGTCGATGACAGGCGGACCCCGCGGTCCCACCTGTCATCCCCTTCCTTTCTCCTTTCCCCTGTTTCTCTTCCACGCCGAGCCCGGCGCAGAGCACAAAAGGGAAGGCAGCCATCGTAGCCGTCCCTGGCCGAACCGCCTTGCGCGCTCCGGTGGATGCCCGCCACGTCCACCCGTTCCACGCCGATGCACCGCATCGCGACAACGGGAGCCGGGGACCCGCCGCGATGACGCCACCGCAGACCGCCGCTCTCTTTTCTCCCCGCGGCGCCGTTCAAATTGGGAGCAAGCCGAGCACCCACTCGCTTTGCCGAACCCTAAAACCTTGCCCCAAAGCACTCGGATTGCCTCCACGTACCCCCCGCGGCATCCCACGCCGTTCACGGCCGCCATGGCCGCCGATCACCTATAAAAGGGGCGCCCCGGTGCCCTAGCCCCGCTTCCCGCACCCCCCCGCCGCCTCTGGTGGCCACACACCGCCCACACCGAGCCAAGAGAAGGGGGGCGAGCAGGGAAGGGAGAGGGGGAACCGACGCCGAGAGAAGAGCCGCCGCCTTGAGCCGGAGCTGCTCTTCCGTCCGGAGCCGGACACGGAGGCGGCGCCCGAACGACTACTCCGACGTCCCGGTTCTGCTCAAGACAGCCCCACGCGTCCGCTGCCCCACCTCACCACCGCACCACCATCCTGGGATCACAGTCAAGCCCACGGTGAGTCCCAGCCGTGCGACCTCACCGCCGCACCCGCCCCTCCATGCCGAGGCGCGCCCGAGCCCCACTGGGAGGCTCAAGGCGCGTCTCGAGCGCCGTCGCCGCACGCCACGCACGCCCACGCTGTGCGCCACCGCGAGCCCCACCGAGCCGTGCACCGCCGGGGTCGCCCCGTGCGTGCCGCGCCACCGCCGCGACACCACGGCCACCACCGCGCTCGCGCACACCAGCGGCAGCAAGGCTGGCCGCCTTGATGCCTCGCCTCCCTCCGTCTTGAAAGCACAAAGACGCCTTGCGCCCACGTGCGCCAGCACTATCCGCCGGCCGTACCGAGCCACCAAGGCATGGAAACGCCGTGCGCGCCACCACCGCGCGCGCCGCGCACGCCATGCCATGGGCCACGACAGGCCATGGCGGATGCCGTTCCCGCCCACCGGGCGCCTCGGGACCATGGCCGACCAGGCGGGTTTCACCTTGCTTTGAACGCCCGAGGCCTCTACCCGCGCACACGGATTCACGCACCGGCGCCCTTTTTTCCCCGCTTACCACACCACGGCGGGCGGGCCAAGGCGTTGTGTCGCGACGCGGACTCCATCACGCTTCTTGGTCACCGCCAACAAGCCCATGGAAATCATTAGCTACCGTTGCAGAGAAAAGAGGCACCTTGGCCTCGGGATCGGCAGCGGGTGTGCCCTCGCCGCCGCCCGGCCGTGGCGACACGCCCGCGTGCCGCCTGCGTTGGCCCCCGATGTCGGGATGCCGCCTCAGCCCCCTAGCCGGAGGCGTCTCACCCCCCCGGGAGGCTGTCCAGCTCACCGTTCGCCCGAAGAACCGTCGAACGCCGTCTGGCGAGCACGCCGCCGCGGTGGCCGGCTCGGCGAGAGGAGGGAAGGGCGAGAGCCCGCGGACCCCGTGGAAAAAGTCCGTCGCGAGCGAGCCATGAGGAGGAAAAGAGAGGGTGGGAGCGATCCACCCAAGTGAAGCGGCGAAGTGGTTCAGTGGTGCACGGCACCCCGGCCCACTTTGCACCCGCTCCGTGAGCCGCGGCCCGATTGAGGCCCAAGCCCGCCACGTGGCCACCCTCCTTGCTCGACACGTGTCCGGGCCGGGCCGGCCCAACCCGCCCCCCCCGATCCGGCCCGTCCAGCCCACTCCGAGCCCTGGCCGGGCGTTGGACCGTTGACCGGTCAACGTTGACCGTTGACCTGGCCCCACCAGTCAGTGGCCCCACCAGAGCCGGCCAATCACAACCTGCCACGTGTCACCTATTTTCGGAAAATAATAAAATGAATTTCTCTTTTTCAGATATGATTTAATCTTCGGAAAATCATAATAAATCCATTTTAACTCCGAAAAATATGAAACCAGTGTCCAAATTTTTCTAAAAATGAGCTCTAGGTCATAGGCTTATCCATGAGTGCATTTGCTTCTTTTGGTTTTCCGTTGCTTCTTTGTGCACCTCTATAGGAGCCGCTAAACGCGGTGTTATGTCACGCTTTTCAGAGACGGAGGAGCCGCTGACTGAGGAGGGAGAGGACTACGAGTACACCGAGGACCTGGGAGACGACCCGACTGCAGGTGCCACGTCCCACCCAACCTCTTAGCTCCTACCTAGACATGCAATGACTAGAAATGCTAGCGCTCTTTTATATGTCGCTCGCTGCTGTTCATAGGATGCATGGTAGATTGATTGATTCAGCCTATGCCTTGTCGAAACCAATCCCCCGCATACCCGCTGCTAGGATTAGACTCG
Organism: Chrysopogon serrulatus; assembly: GCA_015844335.1. Lineage (NCBI taxonomy): Eukaryota > Viridiplantae > Streptophyta > Magnoliopsida > Poales > Poaceae > Chrysopogon > Chrysopogon serrulatus. Next base: position 94,568 of record JADLZL010006139.1, on the reverse strand, counting down.
CGCGTACCATGCTTTATCTTGATGCTACTCACTTACTTCTATCACTGCTGTTGATGTGTTATGGCTGTGAGTGGCAAGGCACAGGGTGCCGGGGTTATGGAAACCGGGTTTTTGGGAGAGATCTTGGCGTGAGTCTTGGGTGTGTGGTGAGGGTTGAGTCGACTGGGCAGGATTTAGGGCAAGTCATGAGGACGAGCCATGCCGGGGGAGTGTGATCTGGGCATTCCCCACATGAGAGTACCTGTGGCGGGTATATGTGTTGGAAGAAGGTTCCGGGAGGAGTGCCTTTGTGGTACGAATCGCCGGGACGGGAGGTGCCGTTGAGGCACGGGGCAATGGGCCCCCCGTGAAGATGTCCCTGTCTAGTCACCCCTAAGGACCGGTATGTTGTGAGAACCGGTTCATAGGACCACTGTGCACACCACTCGTTCCTCGATGGGCGGAAACGACTTGACGGTTAGCTGGCCCCCCGCCATTACTACTAGGTTGTCGGTGATAGTGTAGGGAGGTACGGGTGTCGAGACCCACACCCTCCCGAGACAGGCGTGGTGCCCCCGGGATCCGGGCGCCACGCTCTCACGCCTCAGCGTGCTTGGGTGGACTCCGGGTGTCCTAGAGCCGAGTGGTAGGATGGCAAGTGGGCCCGTTAGACGGCAGCTTCGGTATCGCCTAGGCGAGGCGCATCGCCGATGATGGTGATCTTGTGGTTCCGTGTGTACGCACTCGCAGAGTTGATCGATCTATACGTATAGCCGTGTCCACGGTTACGGACATTCCTATGTTTCCACCCCCTCATGATTAGCGAGTGGAGTCCTTTCTCTTCTCTCCCCCCCCGGGTGTGGTGGTTTCCGGCCGAGGGCCGTTGAGGCGAGGAGGAGCGGAGTCTTCCTCGCCGACTGAGTGAGAGTGTGGGCGTGATGTGTGGATGGGTATGGGTGGGATGGATGGGAGGCTTATGGGTGTAAATGGGTTAAAACTTGACAAATACTATTTTAATTATGTTAATGCATAGGAAACCAAGAGCCCCAATTAGGTCCCTTTTGAATACCCTTGCATCCACCTTCCACATAGCAAGCTTCATTCATATGGGTGGGTTTAGTGGCCGCATACAAATCGTCATCGATACATTGTGGTTCGGGGAGAACATCGAGTGGGAGACCGACGAGGATGACGAGGGAGGAGTAGGTGTCTCGAACTACGCCGCAAGTGGTCGACGTGCCGATCCGCTTCTACCTACCTTATGCTTTTCCACAGGTGTGTGTGTGAGTGTGATTCCGCCTTGTAGGCGATGTAATAAGTACTTAAATCTTGCTACTTGTACTCTCTAAATTAATTATTCCGCTGTATGCGCACTTTGAACCACTGGTTTGTCGATGATGGCGATGAGCCCTTCGAGGCCATTGCATTATTGTACGAAAACTGTGACTTTTCCCTTCGAGGAAAAGCGGGTTGTTTCAGGTATGATTTTCTACTTTAGTTTTTATTAGTTTTTATTTTCTCTCTAACTAACTTATGATAAATTATTATACAAAGTTATGCATCTAACTTATGTGTTCATATATGTGCTATCTAACTTATTTGATTAATTTATTGTACAGAGTTATGTATCTAACTTGTTTTTTTTTCATGTGTCTACTACCAAATTTATTTGATTTAACTTATTTGTACTTAGTTTTCATGTTTATCACACTATGTTAGATAATCATGTAGTTTTGGCTATTAATTAAGTTATATGAAAGAGAACGTTATTGTCGCAGTGGGAAAAAAAAAAGAAAAAAAGTTGTATAACTTAGCACTTTTAACTTATTTCTCTGAGTTATGCCTTGTAAGTTGTAATTTAGCTAGTCTGACTCATATGCGACTGGAAAGAGAATGCCGTCATCGTGTTTGCGTGCGTGTGAAAAAAAAAAATCAGCATGTTTGCGTGCGCAGAAAGAAAATAAGACGTTTTCCTACCAAAACAGGAAAGGAGGTAGGGTTAATTCATTCCTAAAAGAGAAATTCAGTTTCTGTCAGATCGTTCGCTGGATTCAATTCGGGTGAGCGTTCGCAATATAGTCACTCCGCAATCAATATGCTTTGATGTTTCAACCCAACAATTCATTTAATCGATAACATGGAAGATTTCAAAAGCATTGCATAGGTGTAAGGATCAACTCATGAAACGAACTTGAAGAGTTGGGCCCTCAATACCCTACACCCATACATGCATCAGTGCTCAAATAAGTTCGACTCTGCTGGACGACCTAAATTAAACCTCATTTCCTTGCCTAAGACAAGCTAGCTAACTTGCTAATTGATGAAATTACTGAAAACGACAAACCAATCACAACAATTCTCGCACGAACTAGTACCAACACCATGGGAAGTTGAGGCCACCAAGATTGCTTCCTGCACCACCACCACCAGAGCTTTCTCCAGCAGAAAAGGACTTAGTAGGCATCACTCCATCGAAGCCGCCGTCACTCTGTTGAGGGCTAGACAAACCAAATCTCTCATTGTGTCCACTGCCAACTTGGGTGCCTCCACTCTTATCGATGTTTCCCAACTCAACATTTATTTCAGGTGATAATAAGTTGCTATAGAACAGATGATGATGAGAATGGATGAAAGGTGAGCCAACATTTGGATAGTTTTGATAAGGTGGTGGCTGCACAGCAGAGTTGTAGTTCTGCACATTGAAAGGAAGCTGTTGGGACGACGACCCTAGATGCAGCGGGGATGAAAGTTGCGGCGACAGTGATAGAGGAGATGAATCATCTGATGGTGGAGTATTTTGCAATGATGATGGCTGGGGTGTCGATGAGGAAGACAATATAGGTGGTGATAATGAGAATGGGTTTGAGCTGTTACTACCATTCATGTCTATCCCACGGATGTGATAGCTGTAAGGGTTGTGGGCTTCCATTGGTGCTGGTGGCGTCTTGGGTGCTTGGAATTGCATAGTGGAAGTGGAAGGAGCATGTGGTGCCAGAGGGTGATGTTGCAACGGATTTTGTGGTACCAGGGGTGGTGATGGAAGCGAGGAGCCTGACCTTGCTAGCACTGATGATGGAGATGTGGACGACCATGGATGTTGCTGGAAGCAAGCTTGCAAGGGAGCCCATTGAGGATACTTTGGCAGTGTCGCAGCTTGTGGAGGCGCCATGGAACGCCACCAAGTGGGCTGCAACAGTGATGGATCTCCAAGACGCCCACCAGCAACTTCTGCTTTGTTGTTCTCATGGAGCAAGGTAGGCAAGCGATCACTGATCTCTTGCTTCACTCGTGACAGCTCACGGTACATCTCAAAGAGCTCAGTGGCATCGAGATCATCTATGTTACCATAAACATACTTGGGCACCTTTGATGAGGACGAGGCCTCCTGGTTCTTCTTGTTGGTCCGCGCCACGTTCTCCTTCTTCCTCTTATCCTCCATGGTCTTGTCTTTCTCCAGCTGGAACACCTCATTCTGTAGATTGGTAATCAGGGCCTTGTCTTCTTCACTGGTGTCGAGATCCGTCGGTGCACTCCCTAAAAGGAAAGCATCAACTATGGGGCTGGCCTCTGGGGTGCCGAAAGAGGAAAGCCTCCCACTTTCGGACTCCAACACCACCGCAACCCTAGCGCCAGTGAGGGTGGAGAGATCAGATGCCGCCTTGAAAAGCCCAGAGCGCCTCTTGAAGAATGTGAGACTCCGGTCCCTACTATCCTCAATGAATCTCACTCCTGACCTCCTATCCCTCCTTGGCATCGGCATCACCGAAACTCTACAACTACAACAAATATGTAAGCAAGATAAGGAATGTTTTCTTGTGAGTGGAGAGGTGTGTTTTGGTGAGAACCAAGGCACACACCCCCACCCCTTATATAGAAAGAATTCAGCTATAGAAGGAAAGAAATCTCATGAGATTTGAAGGCGTCAAAAACATATTTTGTATAACTTCTTACCACAAGTCACTGAGCGGTGGGTTATTCTTTTGTGTGACCAAGATGGGCCCCATTGTCAATAACCACTAGAAAGCTTGCAAACAAAATTTTGTGTAACAGAAAGAAAATTCTCATAAATTGAGCTGGACTATGCATATCTATTGGCCAATGATTAGTCGAATATTTATTATTTTTGGAAAAAGGTAGTGCATTTATTGGCATCCATTAGCTACCACATTACCATTTAAGCAAGTCTTGATTAGCATCCATTTTTAGTCTCCAAGTATGGTTATTCTACTAATATAAAATATTGCAATATGCCTTGCCTTTCACGTTGGTCAAAACATATCTTAGTATGTAAGTCACAAAAACATATCTTAGTATGCATTGATCATTAATTAATAATTCCTTTTGAGTCCATTTTTTTCAAATTCACTTCTTGCTAAAAAAAACTATATCTCAATCATTGGATTTGATGTGATCTATCAAACTGCTAGTTGGATGAATAACAACATACTTAAAATACCACTTTGAGGATATAGCAGAGCCAATTTTTCTTTTTAAAAAAGGATTAAGTCCACTTTTGGCCCCTCAACTATTCCGGTTGATCGATTTTAACCCTGAACTGCAAAACCTTTTACTGCACGTGCCCGTCCTACCGTTGCGGCTCGGTTTTAGCACCTGGGCGGTTTCGCGCTGACGTGTGGGCGGTTTTCACTGGCCACCGTGGCATGGCCGGCCACGTTGGACAGCCGAGGTGGCCGCGCGCGCCTAAAGGACCAGCCCGGCCCACCACTCTCCCTCCCCCTCTCATTTCCCCCTCACCTGAACCCTAGCAGACTTCCGTCGGCGGGCGCCGCCCCCCTCGCCACCTCGCCGCCGAACTCCGCCCGCCTCACCGGGGCCGTAATCTCCTTCGCTTTTACGGCGTTCATGATCTGAAAGGCGGAGACCAAAGAAGTACGAATCCGAAACCGAACCAGGTGCTTGATTTTTCAGATTTGGTTGAGATAGTTTTGCGAATCCTAGTTTTGCTTGGTAGGTTAGCGAAGTAGATGTAGCATAGTAGTTGTTTGTCGTGTGAACTTAGTTATTCGATCCGAGCTTGCATTATCGCCTCATTGTGTTTAGGAATGGATCCTTCTGAATTCCTTGCTGTGCGATTTCACTTTGGTGGTGAGTTTAAGAATGATGGGAACAAGCTTCATTACCTTGGTGGAAAGGAAGAAATGTCATTCATTGAGCGTGATAAAATGTCTCCCGCCGAAGTGCAAGGTTATCTAAGAGACCATTACAATCCAATAGACCCAGTGATGCTGCATTGGCTATTCCCTGGGAAGGATTTACTGAGTGGGCTAAGAGTGTTGGTAGATGATCAGGCTTGTATGCAAATGTGTGAAAGTGTTGGTGAGGATGGGGCAGCTGACATATTTGTGGAGCTTATTGTAGTGAATGCTGACAGTCCCCGATAGGGTGGTAGTTTGTAGGAAGGATTTTTCCTCTCCGCACAAGTGCGTAAGGATTTAGCACAATGTAGCAAGTATTTGGACTGGATTAGATCACCCACACCTAAAGGGTCCAATTCTAAAGCTACCAATTCAGAAGGATCAAATTCAAAAGCAAAGAAGGCTGTTTTTTTCAGAAGTCTCACTCAATGATTCAACTCCTATCCAGGATGAGGAGCCCTCAGATGTTGACTCAGATGTTGATGATGGGGATGGTGATACGATCCCGAGTACATGCCCGGTGATGATGACAAAGAAGTGAACAAGATGATGAGGCTGACCAAATTAGAGTTGAACCCGATGAGTTGAAGAAAAACTGAAGGCCAAAGGTATGGTGGTGGTAGATTATGAGGGGAATGAGGTCAATGTGGAGCATCTGAAACCATCCAATCCATTGCCTAGTGAAGTTAATGATGACTCAAACCAAGTGTTGACTCGGATGGATCATATGATTCATTTGATGACACAGCATGAGATGGAGAGGTGACTAAGAAGAAGAGAGAGTTCCCTAGGTTTGATGGTACCGCAGCAGTCCCCGCCACTCTTGGCATGACATTTAGTGACAAATCTGTGTTTAGAGAGGCTGTCATCCAATATGGTCTTGCAAATAGGAAGTGCATTAAGTTTGTCAAGAATGAAGTCGCTAAGTGTAGGGGCGTTTGTTCATGGCCAAACTGTCCTTGGGTGGTCCACTGCCTAAGTCATCCACAAGACGTAGCCGGCAACTAGTGACATACAAAGATGTGCACACATGCCCACCTAGGAGGGATAATTCCCTAGTCACTGGTAGGAGAATTGCAGACAAATATGAGAAATTGATCAAGGCCAACCCCCAGTGGTCTATAGAGAGTATGAGAGAAACAATTCAAGAACAAATGTTTGCAGATGTCAGCACTTCTAAGATTAAAAGAGCCAAGTCCATTGTAATGCAGAGGATGTATGATGCAACCAAGGGAGAGTATGCTATGGTATTTGACTATCAGTTGGAGCTGCTTAGAAGCAATCCTGGTAGCACTGTTGTGGTGAAGCTTGACCCAGATGAGCCAGAGCCAACCTTCATGAGGTTTTATGTATGCTTTGATGCTTGTAAGAAAGGTTTTCTTGCTGGTTGCAGAAAAGTAATTGGTCTAGATGGATGCTTCTTCAAAGGTCTGACCAATGGTGAACTCCTATGTGCACTGGGCAGAGATGCTAACAACCAGATGTACCCCATAGCTTGGGCTGTTGTAGAAAGAGAGACAAAGGATTCATGGGATTTTTTCCTAGCACTCCTTAGCACAGATTTGAAGTTTGGTGATGGTGAAGGCTGGGTCTTCATATCTGACCAGCAAAAGGGGCTCCTCAATGCAAGAAATAAGTGGGCACCGAAAGTTGAGCATAGAATGTGTGCTAGGCACATCTATGCTAACTGGGAGGAAGAAATTCACTAACAAGGACCGGCGTAAGATGTTTTGGAGGTGTGCAAAATCCTCATCTATGAATTTATTCAATTATAACTTAAACAAGCTGAAAGCAAAGGACACCAAGGGGTGCCGATGCAATCATGAACCAAGGGCCGAGCATTGGAGCAGGGGGCTTGGTTTAAGTTGGGCTCTTGCCTGTGATTCTGTGGACAATAACATGTGTGAATGCTTCAATCAATCGGATCCTAAAATCAAGATTTCTTCCCATCATCGTATCTTTGGAGGGTATTAGGCGCCAAGTAATGGTTAGAATCCAGAAAACAGGAGCAAGGCTGCAAGATGGACTGGGCCAATCTGTCCAAACACTTACAAGAAGTTGATGACATACATCACAGCTAGTGGATATTGCCATGCCATCAGCAATGGGAACAATTGCTATGAAGTCACAGCCTGGGATCATAGATTTACTGTAAACTTGGATGAGAAGACATGCTCTTGTAGGTACTGGCAGTTGTCTGGTCTACCTTGTCCCCATGCTATATCTTGTGTGTACTATGCATCTAGAAATTTGGATGATTTCATTGCCAAATGTTACTTTGTGGAAGAATACAACAAGACATATGCACACTGCTTGCAGCCAGTTGAAGGTAGAGCTTTCTGGCCTACATCTGAGAGGAACAAGCCACTGCCCCCCAAATATGTAAGGATGCCAGGTAGACCAAAGAAGGAGAGGAAGAGAGAAGCTGGTGAAAAAAAGAAGCCAACCAGGGGAAGATTAAGCAAAAAAGGCATAGTCATGAGGTGCAAGGAGTGTAAAGGCATTGGGCACAACAAAACTACATGCAGTAAGAGGACTGGATCTGGTCAACCAAGTGCTTTGGTTCACGCCCAAGTCAATAACCGGTAATGCTTCTCAACCTAGTAGGACAACCGATGGTGCTTGCCAGCCAACTCAGGAATCACAACCAGTAAGAGGCAGTGGGGGTGCATCACATACAACTGCTGCTTCACAATCCAAGAGGAAAAGAGGCACATCAACTAGCAGTGCAAGTTCCAAAAGGCACTGTTCTCAGTTATCTATTGAGGGCCATGTAAGTTTTCTTGTTACAAGTACTTTACCTATGTCCATAGTTGCAAACTTTGTATGTCCAAGTAATGCGCTTTTCTTTTACATTGCGGCGGGGGAAAAAAAACAGACCATGTGCTCAACAGCTAGGTTTTCAACAAGACTGCAAGAAGGTGCACAGGCAAAGGTCACCCTTAAAGCCACTGCTCCAGGGATGTTAGGAAAACATTCAGAAGCAAATGTTCAGGTCTCAGGGCCATCCAATAGTAAACCGGTTGTGTCGGCTTCGGCAGAAGGAAACCAAAAAAGAACAAGAGAAGGGGGACCAAGTGCAGCTACTACCAATGCTGGAGGGTCCAGAACCTTGTTCCTGCCTGGGCCAGACCATTGAGCTATGTCTAAGTTTGAATTTGAACTATGTAATGAACTATGTCAATGTTTGTCATGTTTGTAAGCTGGTCATGAACCATGGCTTGTAGCCAATTGTTTGTGTGTCAGTTGGCGTCATGAACTATGTATGTTTGAATTTGAATCATGGATATCTATTTATTCTGAAATATTTATGGTCATGCATGTTTGTGCTTAAATGCCTGGACTAACAATATACATTGAACTTGTGAACAACCAATGCACGAGAAACCGATAGCATTCATCATGTCATAAACTTAGTTCTTACACAACCCGGAAGAATGACAGATGGTTCATTGCCAAACAAAGAATCGCAACTACTAGTTCTTACACCATCCGCAACTACCGTTCAACAAAGAACTACGAGATACATACATACAATTACACAGTTCACCTAGATAGACATTCACACACAGGACTTAAACACTGATAGCCATGCTGAAAATAGCCACTACACCAACTAAGACACACAGACAGAGCATCAACATCTTCCTCTCCTTCTGCAGTGTGGCAATCCTAAGCTCTAACTGACCCCTTGCTTGAACAGACATCTGCATTTCAGATTGCAGAAGACCAACATCAGACCTAGTTGCAGCTAACATTGCCTCCCTCTCTTCTTTGCCCTTAACTGCTGCTTCAAGCTGCTCATGCATTCTCTGATTCTCACTTCTAGATGCTGCCAACCGCCTTGCATCCTCAACTTTCTCAACCTGAAACCTTGCAATCTCACGTCTTGCTGCTTCCATATTGAGTTCACCTTGCAAAGTCTCATTCTTCCAAAGACTTCACAAAGATCACGCAGTCAAGCAAAGAAATCCTTCCAATAGCCGATGAATCGGGTCATCCACCCATTGCCAAAAATCACAGCCACCATCCTACGAAACAATTCATGCACAAACATGCATCACAAATCCATCACACTGTTCCTCGAACCCTCACTAATCGATTCAAATCTAACTTGAACCAAGTAGAGAACCAACAATGCAACTTACTCTAGCTCGGGCGCACTTCAAGTACCTCAAACCGGGGTTTAGGTCACTCCAAGAGATGTACCGCATGCCTTTGGCACCACATTTGCAAAGAACATCGGGGAATACTCCAAGATTCCCCTCGGCGATATGGGATGGGCGACGAGCTCGTCGGGCGCAGACGGCGCCAAGATTGCGTCTTGGTTGCCCAGATCCGGTTGCCCACCACGTGGCCGGATCCGGATGAGGTCGACATCACCGCGCGGGATCCGGAGGCGGGCGGAGTTCGGCGGCGAGGTGGCGAGGCGGGGGCGGGGCGCCGCCGACGGAAGTCCGCTAGGGTTCGTGAGGGGGAAATGAGAGGGGAGGGAGAGTGGTGGGCCGGGCTGGTCCTTTAGGCGCGCCAGCGGCCACCTCGGCTGTCCAACGTGGCCGGCCATGCCACGGTGTGGGCGCTGAAAACCGCCCACACGCCGCGAAACCGCCAGTGCTAAAACCGAGCCGCAACGGTAGGGACAGTGCACGTGCAAAAAACGGTTTTGCGCTTCAGGGTTAAAATCGATCAACCGGAATAGTTGAGGGGCCAAAAGTGGACTTAATCCTTTAAAAAAATGTGGGTTCATTGCTCACTGAAGGAATGTTTGTTTCAGCTTTTGTTGGCTTCTGCCAGCTAGAAGCTGAAACAAACAGCCCAACTCTGTTGAGCTGGCTTTTGAGGAAATGAACTAAAAGTAAAAAGGCATGTTGAGATAAGCTTTTCTAGCTTTTGGTTACTGAAACTAAAATTTATTAGAAAAGTCAATAACAAAAAGCCAACATCTAGAAACCAAAAGATAGAAAGCCAGCTTTTGAGCCAAAAAGACCAAAAAGTTTGAAGCTCAATCAAACAGACCTAAGTTGAGTTACAACAATGTTTCAACCATAAGTGCGCAGTCAATCATAACATTACACATAGATGATTCTAGTTTTACTGAATTTATATTGAAATAGATAATACTGTTACATTCGCAGTTACAGTAGTAGATATAGTTGAGTTCTTTCACCACCCCCAGTAGATTGATTAGCTCCATTCATCACTACACTAGAAAGATTTCCTCCATGTTGCCAAGGGAAAGATTTCAGTAGAATTTTGATTGCATATAGAATAGATTTAACTAGATTAGAGAGAGATTTACCTCGACACTGGCAACGTGCTATATATTGCTTCAACCCATTTGCTAAGTATAGAGTACATAGTTACATAATAATACCCAATACCAGCCTATGGAGTCCCTGTTCCTTTGAATTTTTAATTCAATTAATGGTAAAACTTATTTGTAGATGCCCAAAGATGAGACGATCTCTGTTGTATCATATGGAACAGCCAGAAGTCAACAAATGCATCAGCATATATGTTTGTCAAATTCAGCTTATGCTTATAGGAAATGTGAAACCAACTTCCTGACATGATTGATCTCTACCTGGACTATGCCATCATAGGTAAATATAAAAAAAATTACTAATAAGAGATCAATAGTTTTATTTTTACAAATTATAGATAATATGATATAGGGAAAAGCAGGAACTGTCAGTTGCAAAACACATGAACATGTGAGGGACCATGCGCGACAAGAGAAGGGGTTTCCAAGGCAAAAACTGGGGACCAAAAGGTGCACGTACGAGGTCGTCAAAGGGAAAAATAAGAACCTAAACTACTCCGCGTGCCTCCGATGCTAAACGGCACCTAGAACTAGCTCACCCTCATTCGGTTTTTTTTTTTCGCGATCAGAAAACCGATTGAAAACTGCAGATAGGGGTATGAAAACATTCTGACCTCACTAAAGTAACCGCTGCAAAAAACAAACATCAGTCATAATGATTGTATGATCATTAATTGCCAAAACTGAATTAGGGGTCTAGATGCTTTCAATTATTGTTTTGGAAAGTGACATGGGTTCTCTTCAGTCGCGTACGTTTCGCACTTGTGCGTAAAAATTAAGCCTATTCAGGTTTAACAACTAGTTTTTTAGTTCCAACAACTAGTTACTATTCAAGTATGTAGGTTACGCATTTTTTGGGTAAATTATGCACTTTAACTGACATAATGGCTAGTTATGCGCTTTAACCGAGATAACTGAATTAGGGATTGTTGCTGCTCTCCCACACCCATCTCTCTGATTCAAATGCCTCTCTAGCTCTGCCCAACCTCTATTTGTGAGGTTTGTGTGAAATTTGGTGAGTTGGATTGAGAGATTAGATGGTTGAATGCAAAAGTAAACAATACTTCATAAAGCATTTGTTACTCTTGGTGAAAGAATCTCATATACGGTAAGGAATTACTTAACGAGCTCCCATGCTTGTGATAAGCTGCAGAAAAATGTGAAGATTTTGACTTCGCCTCAATAAGGGAAGAAGTCCGATAGTGAAGCAAAGAAAATAGTTGGAAGAGATCCCGCTTAAGCTTCACACTTGGGTTGCTTGGAGCTTCCTCAACTGAGACATATATCCTTCCTCGGAAGGAACCGAACTTTGAGAAACAAATTATCATGTCTTCACTTTGATTTGATTACTCTTGAGTTTTTTTATTTGATTTTTTACTTCACTCTACTCGGTTGCACGGAAGACAGGTGCTTTGTTGGCTAGTAAACTCCAAATGCGTGTCTCCAGGTTCAGTTGTTTAATCTTGATCTTTTTCTATTGAAGTCTAGCCTACACAGATTTATGCATAACCTACAATACGTGCATAATTTACGGACAAATCTGTGTAACCTATGCGCGGCTTTAAATTGTGAGACTTTTTCAGAAACTCTTATTTCCCTCTCTAGATAGCATACCGGTCCTTTCAAGAAACTAGTATCAGAAGGCTCACACACATTTGTTTACCTTTGGCTAATCTGCTTGCAGTATTTCAAGATCGGGGATTATCTTAGCATATTTATGCAAAAATAACGATGGCCGAACATGAACAACTGAATCGTCACAGCTCAACCAAAATGAGCATTCCGAACATTGTGACAGTGACTCATCAAAATACAAGCCCGAATTGGCATACAGAGATCTATAAGATCGTAGCTCTTCCACGAAAGCAGCAAATCAAGAAACTGTTCTGGCACGAATCCATGCCCTGAAGCAAGATGAGTCCCAAAGTAAATGATGTCTCAGTGCTGTAGCAAAGGCACTTAGATGTCTACAGCGTTTGAGCTCACAAAAATGAAAGCACAGCACAAACTGTGACCGGTTCCCAGCTATCCCCAACATAACTCAGGTGGCAGTGGTCTCCCCAAAGGTGTGCAGGCAGCTGCTCACTTCTTTGTAGCAGCCTGGCCAATAAATTTTGTAAGAACGTAGCAATCCGGTGGCGTTATGTTCATGTAATAGTTATGTATCGTCTGTGTTATTTCGAACCCAAACTTCTTGTAGAAAGAGATTGCATCGTCGTTGTTGGTCTGCACATGCAAGTATATCTCGGAGATGTTTTGCTTTGCTGATAGATCGAACACATGATTCAGCAGCTTTGTCCCTGTCAACATAAAATGGGTCAAATATAAGATGGGTAGACCACTAGACCTTATTATGCAGTACAATTTTATGCGCTGAACGCAAAATAATTCAGAGTGGTGTTTTCTTTTTTGTGATTTGCAGCTCAGCCATGGGAAGTCAACCAAAAAAACAATATTCATATTCTCTTTCAACTAGCATCCATCTTCAAGAGCAAGTAACAGTACAGGTAGCTAACAGAAGTTGCTAAGGAATACCAGATCCAAGATTTCCCGGTGTTTCCTTGTGCGCATTAAGGATTTCTAAGAAACAACAATGGACTCAAGTGTAAACAACAGAAATTGCCACGCTAGGTCCAAATGTAGTGTTAGATTTGACCATATAGCTCCTAAAAGTCCATCTAGAATCTATGAAACTCGACAGCAAGAAAATAAATAGCAGGGCCAATAGAGGTGCTAACTTAGTATTTAGTGACTCTAGAACAATCAAGTGAATAAAAGTCATTATGTTTAGGGAAAGAGACTAGCTGTAAAGGCTAACCTTATGGGCTCCAGACTCAGGGCTTAAAAAGAATGTACTTACTGGCAAAATCTACACAAAAGTTATTATCATGCTACACAGTTATTGTACAATGATTATTTAAGCTTCCAGTGAAGTTAAAAATTATTTTACCTTTACCGTGATATTGAAAATGTACAGGCAATAAGCCAATAACACTGGTTATCTAGCATGAGCCTTCAGTTCTGCTAAAAAACAAGCTCCCTAAAGAATAAGCGCACTAATTTTAATTTTTTCTGTAGTGACACTTGCAGATTTTTGCTTAAGCATTGACACTTAGGAAAAGCAGCAGCAATATGCACCAACTCTACTAGGAGACGAAAGCCTAGTACTAAATGCAAGCAAGCTGAGAAGACACCGCTACTAATAAATTGCACGAGCAATTGGGAACAGCTCTAGCAAATAAATAGCCATACTTCAACTTTTCACATAGTCTTACAGAAGGTATCACTTAACAATAATAGTGCCAACTAAACAGCTTATACGATGTCCTACAACACATCAGCACTGTCTGTGAAGTTGGTAAGCACATACTAGCTTTTTAGGTTGTGTTGAAAGAAGAAAGCGTTAGAGCATTGTTAATACAGTTGAAGTTAGGTTGTAAATAAAATGAGAATGGGGCATTGCAATGCATATACAACAAAATGCAATTGATATTAATTTGAGGATATCAATTATCAGGAATAGATGTGTGCGGACTCAAGATGTAATCACCGCATATCTATTGAAATTGATGATGATGCACAAACATCTGACTTCCGAAGCATTCCAAACATCATGGCAAACAGGTTGGTCTCTTCAAATAACTGCAAAAGTGAATCAAAAGAGGGAAGACTCACCAATACCAAGACCGCGATATGGTGCCAGTACACCCAAGGTCATGATGTAAACTCGGACTGCCCCTCCTTCCTTCTTCTCCAGGCGACAAGCTATCGCACCAACACAAATATCGCTGTAGTAAGCTGCAGAAAAATGCAGAGAAATAACAGTTCAGCAGCCGGCGTCACTCATTAAGAGGAGCAGCAACCAGTTTCACGCATACTCAGCTGACCCAATAGATGAATCAATATAATCAGCATCTGCCCCCAAATGCATCTATACAACCTGGGGGCAATCACACTTCATTACCCAGCCTAAACACCACAGCTACCAAGATCGGGCCTAACCAAACAAAACCATCCCTTTTTACACATCACATTCACATTCATCTGAATCCTAGAAGCATCTTCTCAATCTCGACGCAACAGCTCGTCCTTTTGGACCCCAATCGTAGATCTAATGACTCAAGGGAAACAATCATGGCATAGAGCAGGGAACAGAGGAGGGGCGAAGAGGGAGAAAGGAGTTGGATGGCGCACCTAGTTTGGAGAAATCCTTGGAGGCGATGGCGTCCTGGTAGTATTTTTCGTTGTAGCGAACAGGGAAGAGCGCCGTATTAAGCTTCTTGAGCTGCATCACGTTCTTATCCCGCACGCCGTCCAGCGATATCCGCTCGACGCCGCCCCCTCCGACGCCGCCGCCGCTGCCCTTCTGTTTGCTGGCAGCGACCTCGCCGTCCCCCGCGCCCATCTTCGCGCTCCCTCCTCTCTCCTTGGTTTGCGCGCCTCTCGCCGGAGTCGACGGAGGAGGATGAGGCGTCAGAGAGTTGAGAGTTGCGTGCGGGTGCGGCGCGAGCACGGCGGCGGTGGCGTTTGGCTGACCTTCCTCTCTGGTCCTGGTGCGGTTGGGGACTGACTTCTTGGGTCCGGGTCTCCCCAGCCAAAAACCCTGCTCCCCGGCTCTTGTGCCGTTTGGCTGTTCCCGGTTCCTCTCGCTGTCGCGTGGGGCCCATTCTCCAGCCACGCTGGAGCGGCAGACTGCAAAAAGACAAAGATGTACTACTACTTTTTTATGGTTGCGTTGCGTGCACTTGCAACCAGATCGTGTCTGTTCTTTATTCTCTTTTTCTATAGGCTTTTATCTAGGTGGAAAAATTAGTACAATATGTCTTTCTACCAAGGAAAAAGTTTTAGAGTCTGTTTATATAAAATATAATCAATCAATGAAGAAAAAAGTTATCATAATTCTCTTGCCGTCGAATCAAAATCAAGTTGACAATTTCTGCATCCGGTCGATTTTCTTCCTCTTGATTTTAAGCTCATACAACACATTCCTCCTCCCCTTTTCCAACCTCTGACGAGTTTTTCCACGCCCTCTTTGTCTTTGATATGTCCTTCATATATTCTCTCTCCATATAACCTCGCAAGCTACAATCTGGTAAGCTTTATTAGGTATTAAAATGTGTCAATTAAATAGGATCTAAGGACTCAAGTAACACTAGCTTTTCGTGATGGACAAGTGAATATTCACATGGGTACTTCGCGCCTTGTACGATCTCCCTTGGGTGAAAATTCTAATTCAACATGGATTCGGTTTACCCCACACGTAATCGTGATATAGGAAATATGTTTTTCTATACTACTATATAGATAACATGTTTAGTAAAAAATTTCTAAAAATATTACTTTGTTTTCAGCTCACGACTAGCTATAACCACCCAATGTCCCCTCTTTGATTCACAAAAAAAAAGTCCCCTCTTTGATCTTGATCATGAACTAATGCCCACTAATGCCGGCTCAATTCCTGAATAATTATATTTATATAAACCGAATTGACAAAGATAAGCATATAACTATACACCGATTTTTCCTACTGATTCCCTGTGTAAAATGAAGTAAAATAAAACAAAGGCGGTGAATGCCTCACAGTCTGGGTGGTGAGGAGATGTTCTTATTGACAAGAGTATATTTAGTAGGAAAAGGCAGAATAGTTGTGTCTTTTTTTGGCCCTCCCCTCTGGGAAGTTGGCAAGAACTTAGGCTTGTTTTTCACCATCGTGCCCTGACCTACTACGATCAAAAGTTACAATGGATGTAGATTGATTGATAGCAGCAGAGGTGATCCACACTAGTTCAGAATTTGTCTCACAAGACTAGTTAGATGGTGCCATCTATATTAAACCCACATCCATCCATAACATCCATAAGAACACCTGGTTGATTTTTTATCGGTAAAAATAAATTATATATGACCAGCACCAGGGTTATTTTTTGTCGCCACTAATCTGTGTGTCTAGGACGGGGGATTATATATTATTAGTGTTTTTCAGTTGAGAGATGCCCAATTCTTGATAGCCCAGCATATGGGTACTGCTCCATATGTATTATATATGCACTGTGGAAGATTCTTGAAATGCTTTTTTCGTCGAGAAATAAATGCAATTCTAGCATAGTACCACGTTTTAGTATATGAAGTTTGACCAATTATAAATAAAAAAGTATTACTTCATTTGTTCCAAATTATAAGACACTTTGACTTTTTTGATACATATATTTTGCTACGTATCTAGACATATGTTAAATATAGATGAATAGTAAAATAGATGTACTAATAAAGTCAAAGTAACTTATAATTTGAAATAGAGAGAGTAATATTTATGATATCAAACTAATATCATTAGATAACTTATGAAATGTATTTTCATAATTAATTTATTTGAAGCCATAAATGTATTAAAAACTTGGTCAAACGTGAACTACTTTAACTAGCATATAATCCGTAGTTGTATTTTTTTCCTGAGCAGAGGGATTAGGTATCTTGGGCAAATAGACATCCCAGCCAACTTGGTACAATTGCAGGTCTACTGGCACTGCAAAGAGCTGAGGTTCTATACCTATCTAATTTCAAACATTACATTATTTGGATAATTTTGTACTACTTTCGTCTCAAAAAAAATATGAATATTACTGTCGGTGCTTTGAGTAAGCACCAACTAGTAAATTTATAGATGCGGCGTTTATGCCCGGATGGTTCGCTAAGAGGACATTGGGAAGTATACTGCTACGTCCAGTCGAAACGGATTATGTAACTTAGCGACGGTTCGTAGTAGGGGTTATAAACGGTTCGAGAGAGGGAGAGGCTCTCAAGTCTCTGTGATTAAGCGTGGTGCCAATATCGTAGCGTGTGGTGGTGAGAGTGGACGATGGTCTGCCCTTCCTTTTATAGATGAAGGGAGAGTGTAGCCTTACATGGACTCCACGTGGGAGGAATGGGCGTGTCGTGCAAAGGAAGAAGAAAAAAGAAAAAATGACAGTGGTAGAGTGGCTCGTCCGCTTCTCGGGGGTCGGGGTGTCCTTCCTCCTGCTGCTTATGTTGTCCTGAGCTCTTCGCCAGTGTTGTCGTATCGCCGGAGCGCCCGCCCATACCCTCACAGTGAGCGGAGAGGGTGAGCAGTTGATTAGGACGTGCGTCGTACCGGGTTAGGCGTAATAGTGTCGCACTGCACAAGCGTGAGTCGTGACAGACGGGCCATCCGATCTGTCACATTCGTCAGTGTGATCAGATGGCGTGCCATACCATGCGTGGGTTAACAGTGCGGCCCAATGGCAATCCATCCCTGCACTAGTTAACAGTGTGGTCAAAAGGTGCCCGTCCATGCCTTGCGCAGGGCACGGGCGGAGTGGACGTGGGGTGACTCGTTGCATGGGAATCTCGGCTGCAGTGTCGTCGCCCAGGCTTGTGAGCGCGGGGGTCATGCGGGCCGTGGCCTCCGAGGTCGTGAACCCGGGGCTTCTCCCGCTTGGTTGAGAGGTCGTGCGAGCCGCGCGCCCCAAGGGGTCGTGGCTCCGACCCCTCCGTTTGGGGCCGCGTCGTGCAGTTCGCTCGTGGGCCTTCCGCCTCGGCCCGTGGGTCTTCTCGTCGTAGAGCGGGATGTTGGGCCGTGGTGTTCGGCTTAGGTGGGCCAAGCCGGGGTGCTAATGGCAGCTGCGCCAATTGCTTAGCTAGGGACCTAGCAGGTCGGTTGTTTGGCCCCCGACGCTTACTGAAACTAAAGTGTTCCTGACAAATTAAGAATATGATTGGAGATTAGTGTATGTATTGTCCCTCTATTATCTTCTCTATACTGAAATTAAAAAGCAACCTTCTAAAATGTTCCTGACAAGTTAAGAATATTTTACAGGAGCTCATCAAGTAGTGGACAAGAGTGGATGACTGGATGGGCACATGAGCATGTTGTGTGTTTTTTAACAAGCATGTCCTACTAAAATGGTAGATCTCCAATCTACAATCATATTCTTTTTGAGACAGAATTTGAACACTAGAACTACATTTTTTTTAAAGACGAAAGAAGTCGTACTCATTGATATTATATAGCATGGTGGCACACTATTTATAAATATCAATACTGAAGACCAAACGGAACTCCTGAGCCAGACGAATGTATAGGGAACTAGCCAAGGCCGGTCTCAACAGGAGTTTTAAGTAAATTTTATTTGCATTAAATAGGTTACCACATATGCATTTTGAATGACACTACAGTGTATTTAAAAAGAGAGAAAAAATTATTTAAATGAAACTCTTAACACGAATACCAACTCTCTATGAATCATGAAATTAAATGGCTACGAAACTATATAATGAAACTTCCACTCTCGTTGTACAATTTTAGTTCATTTCACGTGACATGACAGTCTTGAAAATAGCGTTAAATTTATGAAACTCTCTATTAAAATTGACCTAATGAACTGATATCAACACTCAACTGAAGAACTGAGCATTGACAGTAACCGGGATGTACTGAAGAATTTTCGCGCAGCTTCCAGCTCTTTCGTTACTAAATTCTCGTCACGTTTGCTTTGATTGGGCCAGAAAAAACAAAATATTCCGATCAGGACCATGCTTGCATAACAAACTGCTGTTCTGAGGACCGAGGTTCCTCTGCCTCGCCCAGTCGCCCTGGCCTGAAAGTAAAGCAAAGCGACGCGCAGAGGTAGGCTCCGATCCCTTCTTGACGATCCAAATTTAAAACCGATTGAACAAGGCAAATTGTTGTCATACGGAGGCCATCTGGTTTTTATTAAATTCTGTGCTAAGCAGTCTACCAATTTTTATATTATCCTTCTTTGAAATCCCAAAAGGGATACTTCACAAACTGGACTTTTATAGATCCAGGTTTTTTTTGGCAAGGGAATAATCATAAAAAGAAGTATAGACTAGCTAAATGGAGTATTATCTGTAGACCAAAAGAACAAGGAGGTCTAGGTATATACTTGATTTGGATACCCAGAACAAATATTTACTTAGTAAATGGTTATACAACTTAATTAATGAGGATAGGGCATGGCAGCAAGTGTTAAGAAACAAACACCTCATCAACAATTCAATTACTCAAGTGGATAGAAAGCCTGGCGATCCACAATTTTGGACAGGTCTAATGAATGTCAAAAATCAATTTTTAAGCTTTGGTAATTTTAGATTACAAGATGGCAAAAAAGTTAGATTTTAGGAAGATAAGTGGTTAGACATGTCTACAAGAGAGCAATATCCAAATTTAGTTCTGTACCTTTTAGCATTTTATTTTGAAGATCTTTAGTGGGCCAAAACTTGGACTCTTGGCATAATTTGGTCTTACGACTAGTAAATATACATTTAAATGATCAACCGGATACATTCAGAAAGGTCTCTTCATCAGAATGGACGATTTCCAGTAGTGAAAGCATCTAGGCCCCTAGGTAGGGTTTCGATGATTGATGACAACTGTTGATTACTATGACTAACGTGTGTTTTACAGAGACGGTAGAATGTTAGGTCATGGTAATACCAATCAATAGGCGTTACGGTTTTCATGCCCCCCTAATGGTGAAATCGTTTCAGTTTTCAAAGGATGGACGTCAAGGTTAAGAACGGCTAGTTCCGAGTGTCGATGGTGTTGGGTGACACTTGGATTAGTTGTAGGACTTTATTTTCTCCTTTAGCCGTACTATTAAGGGGGTGCAAATGAGTAGCTTGATCTAGGCGTGTCTAATGGTTAGGTGTGGTGCACACTTGTCGAAATTAGCGCTAGGCAACTCTAGTATAGCCCTAAGATTGATTGGAGTCGAAGCCGTTCGCAAAGTGTTTGAATCAGAAGCGAATGGAGACAGTTTTGCTGCATCGGACGCTGGCAGGAAGGTCATCGAACGCTGGCGTCAGCGTCCGGTGAGTACTGAAGTTGCAGCAGGAACAGTCCCTGCCATTGGACGCTCCGACGCTGGGAGCGTCGGACGCTCCGATGGGGGCAACTGTAGCAGCCCTCTGCTGCTGACTGCGTCGGACGCCAATCCCTAGAGCATCGGACGCTCCAGCGTGGCACCTGACGCAACACAGAGAGGTCTGCAATGTGGCCTTGGGGCATCGGACACGTCCGATGACTAGGCATCGGACGCTGTCCTTTGCCTCATACAAACCCTAACGGCTAGCGGGTTTAAACTCATCGGACGCGTCCGATGCCTAGCATCTGAGCGTCTAATGGTCCTGCAGAGATACTGATTGGGGGTAACGATTGAAGCTGTTGGTGTGGCTTATAAATAACTTCCCAACTCCCTATATGCTCTCTCTCTCTTGGCCATTTGATCAGCTGAAGCAACCATTGGAGTCCAAGTGAGAGCAAGAGCCTAGTGAGGTATTTGTTATTTGAGAATCAAGATTAGCAACCTCATTAGTGATTGGAGAGTGATAAGTGTGCATCCACCTTCCTCATTAGACTTGTCTTTATCAAGTGAGAGCTTGTGCTTATTACTCTTGGTGATCGGCATCACCTAGACGGCTCGGTGGCGATTTGGAGCATGGTGATCATCCGGTGGTGATTGTGGATGACCCGTCTCATCTTGTGAGCGGTTTTGGGGGATTCACCGCGTCGGAGTGACGAAGAATCATCCCGTTGCGCGGATCAAGGAGGAGCTACACCCTTGCGCGGGTGCTCCAACGAGGACTAGTGGAGAGTGCCGACTCTCCGATACCTCGGAAAAACATCGCCGTGTTCCTCTCCCTCTCTTTACTTTGAGCATTTACATTCTCGCATTACTTCTTGTATTTACATTGCTGCTAGAATTGCCATGCTAGAGTAGGGTTTGGATCTTAGAAAGCATAACTTTTGTGTCCTAGAGTCACTCACACTTTGGCACTAGGGGTGAAATGGGCTAAGCGTTAGACTTTTACCGTTGCGATTAAATTTAGAAAAGCCCAATTCACCCCCCCCCCCTCCCCCTCCTCTTGGACATCTTGATCCTTTCAGGTAGCATCAATGTATAATGCAATGTTGAATTTAGATTTAATGCCATATAACAGATACTTATGAAAAATTAAGATACCTTTAAAGGTAAAATTTTTTTTGGTTGGTTTTGTACAAAGGGGTCATGCTTACTAAAGATAATTTAGTTAAGAGAAATTAGCATGGAAACAAGAGATGTTGTTATTGTAACAACCCTGAGACTATACAACACTTATTTTTTTGATTGTGCTCTGGCTAAGTTCATTTGGCAGGTGGTTCAAATAACTTTTGGGCTAGGACCTCCTTTAAATGTGCTGGGCTATATGGTTAAATCGGAATGATATTGTTTTTTATTACATACTCACTCTGTCTTTTATACAGGTTATCTACGGGGATACACATTGGATCAGGACATGGTCACTCTTCTAAAAGGAGGATAAATGCAACCTGTTGCGTAATGCATGTCTGCAACTTGAAATTTTGATAATGGAGATCTTTGTTAGATTTGGATGGAGGTTTAGCAATAGATTAAGTTTATGATGAATTTCTTTTGTTTTATCTCAGGGCTTGATTGGTTGGCTACCAAAATTTACCACGCCATAGATTTGGCAAGCCATGATTTTGGCTAGTAATTGGTTGGCTACCAAAATTTGCCAACTATTCATATTTGGCTTGCCAAATCTTTGGTAGGGCAAATTTTGGTTGCCAACCAATCAAGCTCTCACTTATTTTGTTCATTGGCTGGTGTGAGTGTTATATGGGCGACCAAGTCTACCCCATAGTAAAATTTTATAATAATTTATAGTCACAAGCATCTCACGATGTTGAGACCAGAATACTTTCATTTGCTTAATGAAATAAACTTTTCTTTATCTAAAAAAAATTCATCAAGCGCACATACACGACGGAACATCCGGAACACCATCCATATCGAATACTACCATATTATAGTATATATTTTACTGCAAATAAAGCCGGACTGCCACAAATATGTTTTAAATTACTCGCATACTAGTACTTCTAAACATTCGCATCGACATGTCCACCTCGACTGCAGCCGCTGGCAGCACCTGCACTCTCGATGTCTCCAACTCCGGTGACCGAACCATGGCATATAGATTTGCCGCGTTCAGTCACCGGAGTCATATATAGGTTTCTTAAATTAGGCCTTGTTTAGTTACATGTAAGTTTTTCCACTCTCTCTCCTCACATTAATTGTTTTCCACATATAAATAGTATTAAATATAAATAAAAAAAAAAATAACTAATTACACAGTTGGGTTGTAAATCACGAGACGAATCTTTTGAGCCTAGTTGGACCACGATTGGACAATATTTACCACAAACAAACGAAGTGCTTCTGGGGACTTTCCAATCTCTCCTCCTCTCACAAATTGTTTCCCACATGTAAATAGCATTAAATATAAATAAAAAAATAACTAATTATATAGTTGGGTTGTAAATCACGAGACGAATCTTTTGAGCCTAGTTGGGCCACAATTGGACAATATTTACCGCAAACAAACGAAATGCTACAGGACTTTACACTCTCTTTCCAACCTCCATCTAAACGAGGCCTTAGTTTCATACTTCCACATACATTTCAGATTCCGCCAGACTGCCACAAACAAAATTGGGACACTCAGGAACGTTAGCAGGTCTGCCGCGTTGCGTTATATATCCCTGGCATCGCATTCGCATTCTTCAGAGCACCACAAGCTACAGACCTCTCACACCACCATTGTCCAAGCTCAGAACAAGATTGAGTTTTTTTTTCTCTCTCTCTGATACGTACATTAGACATTAGTGCAGATATCTGCAGAGATGGAGAGTTCATGGCTGTGCTCATCAAAATTATGAGCTTGATCTCGGAGGCCTGCTGCAACGCAGAGAAGCTGCCGGTGGCGTTGATGTCGGCCGGGGTCCTCCAAGCTGTGGCAGCGCTCGCGCCCGCCTTCTTCAAGGCCCCGGGAGGTATACTCCTCCACCACGGCAGGGCACCTGTGTACATGTACTACGGCGTCCTCGTTGCCACGGTCATCTTCGGGCTCGTGGAGGCGTACGCCGGCTTCTGGGTGTCAGGGGACCTGACAGGTCGGCGAGCCGTCGGCAAGACAATCATGTGGATTTCCATCCTGCCTATAGTCCTCGTGGCTGGCCTCGGAGGCTCTGTCGTCCTGAAATAGCAGCTCTGCTGCTGTACAGTGTGCCGTATATGCGATGAATTGATTTTTTTTTTCTTCACATAATTTTGTGTGTGTACGTATACCACTAGGAAGATATGCGCGCGGCACCGCGCGCACGGTTGGTCTACGCGCCAATGGTTATTGTGTACTTGTGTGTTTCTTCTGGTCTACACATGTTGTCTTATATTTAATGAAATTCTCATCCTACACGGTTATGAAGCATTGCAACTTATATTTTTAAAAGGAGGATGCCAAATATGCATAATGTTAAGGTTAAAACATAAACATATGTTAAGTTGGCAGCTGCTACAACTATTAAGCATGATGGCTTGTAGTACATGTCTGTTTATTCTTGGATCAGCAATATGGGAACAACAGGATCAGTGGCATGCCATGAGCCCATCATATGTCACACTGATTACAGACCAAGTACAATTGCAATTAGAGATTGTTTACAATATGATTTGCATGAACAATATATCTGTTAATCTATATCAATTGCGGAGGTAATTTAAAATAGTATATCAAGAACGAAATGCCCTAAATATGGAAATAAGAAACAAATATTGGCACTCATAGATAACATGAGGGGCAGTAAATTTATTGATGGTTCTGTGACCCTGATTCTCTGGTCCTTTTGCTAGCACTTCACATGTGGTTCATCCTGAAGTTTAAATTTTCCTGAGCGTGGAAGTGGCACACAAATCCATATAGAATTACAGTAATCTATATAGAAATAGCTTATCACATATAGTTGGCAACAATTATGTTTAAAAGGGACGAAGCAATTACCATCAAATATGGAACCGTCATGGCTCAGGGCATTATATTTGTCAACAATTATTGCCCATTGACAACATTGGGCACTCCGCCATTGAGTTTGCGAGTCCACAATGGCTAGGACTCCATGAGTGCACAGTGTCCTTTTGAAAGGAATAGGGGCTAGGGGGATTTAATACTAAAATAAGTAAACAACTATTGCGTAACAGATATTGTTCATTGAGCATCATCTAATGAAGCCAAACCATAAAGATATATAGTGGTCTCCAAAATAAGTAGTGAAAACTAAATTAGTCTTAGAAGAGCACATTGTGCTAAAGCATGGAACCCATTAATTCAAGTAAAACAGTGGCAGTTAGATCCCCAGAGTATCTGAGGTATGAAAATAGCACAAAGGCAGAGATTATTTGGAATAATACCATACACGTGTACTTGAACAAAGATAAATTATGCTAAGCACGCAACATAGCACACCTGCTACTTCAAGGCAAAACCATTGCTTAGGTTTTGCATAACCGTAGCAGAAGATGGTAGCATAATATATCATCTAAAATTAGAGGAATTGTAACAATGAAAGTATATTGTAGGCATAAGGTTTACACACCGTGTAATCAGCCATCAAGTTCACTGCATAGAACTATGTGGTTCTACATGAGTTTCATTGTTCAGTTGATATGCCGTGTAGCAAGGCACAGGCAGTGGTGATGGGTCGAGTGCATGGCACACCTGTACTGAGAGAGTGTCAGGTGAAGCTAAGGTCGACATATTGGTACCAGCCGCCAGCAGTGGATTTCATGGGCCGACTACAACTATGGTTGCGTAGGTTCGGCTGTCAAACTGGATGCACGCCAAACACACATTTACACAAGGCTGCGAAGGTTCGGCTGCCAAACATATGTAAACAAAGACATTTGCATGGTTTGAACTACGACTGCGAAGGTTTGGATGTCAAATTGGATTAAGCCCTATGCATTGTGTACATGTCTAATGCTAATCCTCTTTGCAGACCCCAACATGCATGCATCACATTTTGTAAATAAAGACATTTTGGATTAAGCCCTATGCATTGTGTACAACATGCATGCTAATCCTCTCTGCAGGGATTCAAGCAAGTCTTGTGCCATCAGTAACAAACAAACAATCATGTGTTTCATGCTGCAAAACAGATGGTTACCTTGAAGTTTGGAGCATCCTCCAGTGCAGAAAGACCAGCTTGTAGCTGCACAACAAAGGAACATAAACATGACCCTTCTTCATCAGTAGCAGCAGACCTGAATAGCATCCATGATATATTCCGACAGCGAGAGTTAGTTACTGAACCTGGCCGAGGTTCGAGTAGCTGCAGGCAACATTGTAGCTGGCAATGGCAGCCTCACCGGGCTCCGGTTTCGATCCCATAACCGTCTCGAACTTCTCCAATGCCACCTCATATTTCCCCTGCCTGCATATATTTTTTGTTCCAGAAGTCAGAAAGAGAATTCAAAACTGAAGCAAGCAATCACATTGACATATATGGCGCAGTCAGTCAGGTGTTGAGGAATGAATCATTTCACTGACTTGTAGAGGTTGAGACCCGTGCGGAGATCCGCCTCCCTCTGCATCTTCTGCTCCATCTTCCTCCTATAGTTTTGCAGCTGCGTGCAGGTTTTCAGACATTGCCATGAGCCAAAAAAACCGTTCTGAAGATACAGAGCTCATGCTTCTACTCTGTACTCACGTGGATCTCCCTCACCCTGCCGCTGACCACCCTGGAGTTCCTCTCAGATCTGATGATCTCCTTCTCGGTGAGGTCACCGGCGCCGTCCCACTTGCCTGAATGAACTCAACTCAACCAGCACCATGAATTCAGCAAGAATCAATTTTATTTCTTTCAGAAAATTAATGAGATGAATGATGATTGCGTTCAAAAAAAGAGATGAATGATTAAAAGGCATGTAGGAATGTAGGATAGATTTTCGAGGCCCGATCCTCTGGCGGATGCAGTACATGGTCTGTCCGTACCCGGCGGCGGGCCAGATCTCGTCCCCGAAGACGGAGTTGGTGGCGAGCACCTTGTCGCCGACCATGAACTGGCCGGTCCGGTCGGCGGCGCCGCCGGGCTGGATGGCGTCGATGTAGGTGCCGCCATCACGGCCCTTGGTGACCTTGAGCCCGCACGGCTTCGGATCGTCCACTGCATACTCCTCGTCGGCGCTCCTCCTCGTCGCCTTGCTTGTTTGACCAAGATTCGGACCTCCAAATCTCACATCCAGCAAAAAATCACGGCAGGGAGCAACGTCACTGCACCTGAAGTGGATCTCTCACAGGGGAAAGTAAGAAGAGAGAGAAGAAGGAAGAGGGCATGGACCAAACCGGCAGGGGCGATGCGAGGAATAGCGACACCGGCATCGGGCGGGCGCCGCCACCACGGTTTGTGGCCGGGACGGCCACCGCCGGGGAAGCGCAGCAGCGGGGCCTATGGGCGGTTGCCCGGCGCCGCGCCAAGCGCGGCGAGGGTCGCAGCCGCCGGCCGAGCCATGCGCCAAGGTCGGCGTCGCCGTCGCCCCACGCGGCGAGAGCGCGTGGGGGAGGGAGGAGGTCCGTGTGCCGCCCAGTCGCCGTGGCTTACGTCGCCGACTTCGCCCGTGCTCGGGCTGGGAGAAAGAGAGGGAGAGACGCGGACGCGCGAGTGCAAGGCTTCTTTTTCGCCGTGTTCGCTGGTCGCTGGTTGGCGGCCGCTGGCTGCTTGCACAGTGTCCGGGAGAGAGAGCGAAAGCCCGAGCAGCCCGAAAGCGAGCAAGAAAAGAAGGAGAGCTGCGACCAAATAACACGGCGTTTTTCTAGTTGAGGCGAGGCATCCGGGAGGAACAGGACAACGCGACAGGAGCACAGTACATCGTGGGCCCAGAGGCGCTGGGGAGGCCGGAATCCTTTCCGCGATAAGGACGTACATATATCAGTGCTGTCTCTTCTGTGTGGCAGTGTGGGTTCCATGTGCAGCTGTGGTTGAGAAGTAGAGTATTCTGATTTGTATTTGAGACTTTGCGGTTCCAATGTGTTTTTACATCTCTGTCTGTTTCCGATTGAGGCCGCTGTGTTTCTCGTCATCAATTGTTTACTTCTGCCACTGAGAATCTGAATTCAGAAAAGAGCCAAATCTCTATCTTTCTAAACCTGAGCCAAGCGCAGGCATCTCATAAGGCCACGTCACGGGCCGGTCCCGGCCGTCCGATCGGGCGGCCGGACGGCCCAGATCGTGCCTTCTCCGGCCATTTTGTAAAAAAGCCCTCCAACTTTATACGAATCAACCCGTAGTCCACCTCCCTCTCTCATATATTCTTGCAAAAAAGCCCTCCAACTCTTCTGAAATGAACCCGCGGTCCAGCCGCTTCTCAGGCCACGTTATGGGCCTCGGCCCGCATCGCCGCTCGGCGTTGGGCCAAATTGGGCCCGATTGCCTTTTCCATTTTCCAAATGGATTTATTATTTATCTAAACCGGGCGAAATATTGTAAAAAATCATAACAAATCAAATAAAAATCAAAAAAATACCAAACCAAGTTTGTTGAACTCTACACAACTAGCACTACACTTTAAATACATAGTATCACATATTTTTATGGAATTTAATTTGTATAAATATAAATCTATCGTGACGATACCCATATTATTATATCAAAACTACTCATAAAATGCTCTTCTCTCTTAATAAAAAATGTAATAGTTCTATTTCAACACTTAGGATAATATATTATATCCTCAAATTTCAAATAAAAATAAAAAACCATAAATAATAATAAACAAAAAGAGAAGATAGTTAAAAATCACTGTATCTAAATATAGACTGGCAGGCTCACCGCGTGTTACACTAATGCTCCTCTCTCTTAATAAAAAATATAATAGTTCTATTTCAACACTTAGGATAATATATTATATCCTTAAATTTTAAAGAAAAATAGGAAAACAACAAATAATAATATACAAAAAGAGAAAATAGTTAAAAATCACTTTGCATCTAAATAGTATACAAACAAACTAAACACTACGAATAAGTAATATAGACTAGCTGCTCACCACGTGTTATACTGTAGACTAAACAACTGGTCCACTCCACGAGGTGCGCGGCAAAGCCGCGCGTTTTCTAGTAATTTCTATTACAACACTATACTTTTTCCCTCACGGTGCTGACCAATACCAGAGTTGAATTGGAAGGGCGTGATTTAAGAAAGCTATTATTGGGCCCACTTCTCCTCTTAATGAAACACTGTCAACTGACATATATTCCAAAAACAAATTACTGGGCCCACTAGTCATGGACGCCGTGTTCCATAATGCACATTTGTTGGGCCTCTTCTTCTCTTCTTCTGTTCTTCCACTAGCTGTCCCTGCCTTCGTCCATTGACCTTCCGCTAGCTTCCTAATACATTACATGCCGCCATTCTTGTTGCTCTGCTCGGCCTACGCGCTCCTCATTGCCATCTGCTCCCTCCGTTGACTCTCCTCTACCTCTGCCTCTGCCTCAAGAACATATTGGCTCTCGTGGATCTGATGGAGGCCGTAGAGGCCACCTTACTGGAGGGCGCGATCCTGTGGCTGGCGCAAACCATTCTGGAGAGCCTCTTCGCCGGCAAGCTCGACGAGTGGATTCGCCAAGTTGGCATCGCCGACGACACCGAAAAGCTCAAGTCTGAGGTCGAGAGGGTCGAGGGGGTGGCTGCTGCTGTGAAGGGGAGGGCGGCAGACAGCAGGCCGCTGGCACGATCGCTCGGTCGCCTCAGGGAGCTGCTCTACGACGCGGATGACATGGTCGACGAGCTCGACTACTACAGGCTCCAGCACCAGGTCCAGGGAGGTATATATATGTTGTTAGAAATTTAGGCAAATTCATGTTTAATTTAATCCATAAATATGACGTAACCATGAGCAATATGATATCATTCAAGAGTTTGATCAAAGTAAACATCACGTATATAGCGTAAGTGCTAACCAGTAAGGTATGATAGCAATTTCCATTGAAACAAAGCATTTCTACCATACTGTTAACGTTAACCAGCAAGGTTGTGATTTGGATGACAAAAATAACAAGTAGTTTAGAGAGGTCATACCCTGCGGCAGAGCCGGAAACACCGTTAAGCGACATGGTGCTTGGTCGATGTAGTCGTCCCGCTTGTTGCAGTGTCGATAGGAAGCCGTGCAGTCCTTATCGCCGCCGCCGGGAAGAAGACGATCACGATCACCAGTGAACGGGATGAAGACTTGCGGGAGGGAGTGGACGGAGAAGAACCAGCGAGTAGTCGTGCCACCGACGGACACTCCCCAAAAACGTGATTGCCGTCCTCACCCGAGCAGGTGAACCCAGCGAACGGAGACGTTCCGGAGGCCTACCCTTCCATCTCGTGTGCGCGCAGAAGACGGAACGGGGAAACTTTAGAGCAGCTAGAACATTTGATTGTCTATTTTCCAAGTCTTTTATTCAGATGGAGAAGCTAGGAATTTATATCCTGCTGTCGCATACAGGAGAAGAGAGCAGGCATGCATACGGAGACCAGGAGGCATCAGAGGTCATTCAACACTAGTGGATGAAACTCCTGTATTGATTTGGCATAGTACTAGTGCGTGAAACTCTCTTATTCATTTGCCAATTAATTAATGAATGGAAATGAAAGCTCCTTTCATGCACCGGCAAACTGAAAGAGATTCACTAGTTGCATGTATTTTTTTACATCTTCACGTTGCCTGCCTTCCTGCCTTCCTAGCCAACGCATGGTCAGGCCAACAGTTGCCCATTGCATGCCCCTGCATGTTGCTCATCATGGTAATTAAACCAATGAATTATTTCACATAAATCATAGAGTTTATTAATTATTGAATATATTATATGGTTTAACCTATAATATATCAACATATGTGTGTGTGTACATCTGTGTTCTCTGCACATCGATGCTGGTATATGTGGCAGTAGCAAAAGAATGGTCCTCTCGCGACGCCATAAATATATATCCCTCTCCTTGTTCACGTTGTTCCATTCCATGTTGGTGCAGGTATGTTTGAGCAGGAAGGCACTGATGGACATGGAGCAGAGCAAGTAGATGGATCCAGGGACAATCCTGGCATACCGAGCAGTAGTGTTGGCAACAAAAGGCGATCTAAGGCATGGGATAGTTTTCATCTCGAGAAGACAGATGACAACGGCAAGATCCAGGAAGCAACATGCAAATACTGTGGCACGGTACTTAAATGCAAGACTACAAGCGGGACTTCAGTGTTGAACAATCATCTGAAGAGTGCCAATTGCAAGAGAGAACGTGCAGCAAGGGACCAGGCGCCAGACCCTTCAAGGTATTACTCAGTTTGAGGGATCCATGCAGAAGCAGAACCCATACCTTTGCATTGGTGTACTTTGCAAGTATCACATTATTATTACTATAGTTTTTTTGAAGGCAATTATTATTACTATAGTTGTGGACTTGTGGTCTTGTGGACAAAATAATAAAGTGCCAATATTGATTTTTTTTAAAAAAAGAATCAGTGAGAAATCTACATCTAAAACATCGATCTTAGCACATATGCGTAGAACCTTTTTTTTTTCCCAATATGAAATCTACATCTAAACTTCTAATAACCAGTTTATGATCCTTGTCCTCCTGCAGTGCCGGTGAGAGTGCACCAAATGGTGCCACCGTTTGTACTCATGATTCAGACAGCAGAAAGAGAATGAGAGTTGATGGTGTGTCAGCACATAACACTCCACCTAGCACACACCCCTGGAACAAGGCCGAATTCTGCAATAGAATCCATCAAACAACCTATCAGTTACAACAGACTATCACTGAGGTTCAGAAACTATATGCATCGGACTCTGTTGCAAGTTTGAATCTCTGCCGGAATACAGTTTCAGATCCATGCCGAAGAACCACAAGTCTTGTTCAACGCAAGATGTATGGGAGAGCTGCTGAGAAGAACTCCATCATAAAGCATATGACAGGAGACGGCTCTGATGATGTAATTATTCTTCCTATTGTAGGAAATGGAGGTATTGGGAAGACAGCTCTTGCTCAACTCATATACAATGATCCAATTGTGGAAAGCCAGTTTGATCACAGGATATGGATTTGGGTGTCTAGCAACTTTGATGAAATCAGACTTACAATGGAGATACTAGACTTCGTTTCTCAAGAAAAGTGTGTAGGAATAAACAGCTTGGCTAATCTTCATGAGATCTTGGTGAATCATGTCACATCAAAGAAGACTTTACTTGTTTTGGATGATGTCTGGGCTGACATTGATGATTGGCGATGGAATAAACTGTTGGCTCCTTGGAGACCTAACAATGTAAAGGGTAATGTGATTATTGTGACTACTAGAAAATTGTCTATTGCAAAAAAGATAGGCACTGTCGAACCAATCAAGTTAGATAATTTGGAAAATGATGATTTCTGGTTATTCTTCAAAACATGTGCGTCTGTTGATGAAAATTACAAAGAGCACATAGGTCTGAACACCATCGGTCGGCAAATAGCAGAGAAGTTACAAGGTAACCCATTAGCAGCACAAACTGTAGGGATGCTATTAAGAGAGCATCTTACAACTGACCATTGGAGGAACATTCTGAAGAATGAAAGTTGGAAATCCCTTCAGCTGTATGGAGGAATCATGCAAACTTTGAAGCTTAGCTATGATGAGCTGCCCTACTATTTAATTCAATGTTTCTTGTATTGTTCTATATTTCCAAAAAATCATAGGTTTCTTGGTGGGGAGTTGGTCAGCATTTGGATATCACAGGGATTTGTAAACTCTGGCCATCTGGCCATGACATTGGAGGAGATAGGATGGAGTTATGTCACCGATTTGGTGAACTTGGGATTCTTTCAGTTAGTTGAAACACAAGGCAACACTTCATGCAATCAGGCATGCTATGTAATTTCTGCTCTTATGCATGACCTTGCAAGGCAGGTTTCAAGAACATTTTGTGCAACTATAGATGGTTTAAAGTGTGCCAAACTGCCACCAACCATTCGCCATTTGTCGATTGCAACTGATTCTATATATTGTGAAGATCATGATGGGAACATACGTTGTAATGGGAAGTTTGAACAAAAGTTGAGAAGTGTAGCTATATCAGATAGAAAACTGAGGACATTGGTCGTAATTGGGAAGTTTGACTCTTCATTCATCCAATCCTTTTTTTTTTCTAGAACGTGCTTAGCACATGTTTCATTAAGAAGAAGTTTAGAAACATACACGCCCTACATCACATCACAGCAAGTAGCCATTAGTGATTGGGTTAAAACACAAACAAAAGGCACCGCGAGGCGGTGGAAAGCCAACTGGTTTGACTAACTAAGAAACTAATTGAACGACCAAAGAGATGTGTCAGTGCTGCCTGCTAGACAAGCTCAATCTGACATGGGCAGCACCCAGCCCTCGCGCATTGCTGCCATCGGGAACAGCTCCCGCATGGCGGCCTGCTTGGAGGCGGAGAGCGGCTCGACAAACGTTTCATGGAACTTTGCCGCAATGCCCGCATCCGGAGTCAACGGCCCGTTCGGAGGCCTGCATGTCCACTTGTTGAGGAGGACACGCTTCACTTGCTTCTCCGGGTTGGGGTCGCGGTGGATTGACTTGGCGGCTAACCTGTCACTGCGCCTCGGGATGAACACGGAGTCAAGACGCGATACACGCCGGCGCGGTGGGGACGCAATCAACGGTTCCTCCAGTGGCAACTTCAGGGATGCGATGAAGCTCTGCAAGGAGGCCGCAGGCACTGCAGTTGATCCAGCAGCAGCCGCTGCAGGCTGAGCGGTTGGGGTCACGACCTGGGCCACATCGTCGGCCATGGGCATGGCTGTGGAGCGCGTAGAAGTTGATCGCTGGACAGCAAGGCTCGGTACATCCGAAGCCAGCCCATCCGTGTGCGATGACCCACAGCCCTGAGATGGTGGGGCTTCGGGCTCCATGGAAGCAGCCAGCACGGGAGACGAAGGCCCCAATGTCAGTGCACCATCTGCCAGGATGATTGGGAGCGAGGCAAGGACCTCCGCCATCATTGGATCCTCTGCCACATCTCGGCCGGTATGCCCCGCGTCGAGGCACAGCGACCCATAGGAATGCACAGGCGAAAATGGCAGTTCGGGGGCTTCGCCTTCCACGAGAGCATCAAGCACGAGAGGTGGTGCTCCAACTGTCCGGATAACAGGGAGCGAGGCGACGAACTCCACCATCATTGGATCATCCATCACGTCCCGTCCGGCGTGCCCTGCGTCCAGGCGCGGCAGCAATGCCAAAGGGTCGAACACAGGGTAGGCTTTGGCTTCCACTGAGTGTTCGCCAAGAACCACCACCCCTGTGTCAAGCAAAGGAAGCGGTTGCTCTGCACCAGGCCCAGGAGACCTGGGGCACGATCTATCCAGTGCACGCCTGACCTTCCCGAACTTCCACGAGCCCTGCCATGACCATGCACGACCCCCCAAGGAGGAAGTGCCAGGCAGCTGTCGCGGCGGCGAAGCGGCCCGGCACGATGCCCGCGACTTGGAACAACCCTGGGAGAGTGACCGTCCTAGGATAGCGCCACTAGAAGCATGTAGAGGTCGACGACCTGCCTGCGCGCCAAAGCGCCGACACTGGTGGCTCCCGTCGCCGGCATCCCCCGGAGCAGGAACCGTTCGCGGACGCTTACAGTCACGGGCCACGTGGTGCAACCCATTGCAGCGTAGGCACCGGCACGGGAGGTGGCATGTCGCCACGCGGTGTGTCCAGGATAAGCAGTTGAGACACCGGCCACGGAGCTCGTCGGGGATGCGCCGTCCTGCGACCTGCCGGACCTGACGACGGGGCGGCGAGCTTGCGACGTCCTGACGGGGCAGCACCTCCTGCCACCCGTCACGATCTGGCGAGGAGGCCCTTCGAAAGGGACCGAGCCGCCGATGCATTGGAGCCCTCTGCCTTGAGGCCATGGCGACGCCTTCGCCAGGCGGGGCGACACGAGGCCCCAAGCGCTGGTGCACAGAGATGCGACTTCGAGAAGGCGACTTCTCATCCCGGCGGCGTCGGGGACGCGGCCGGACTTGACTGCGACGGCGCCGACGCTTGGCTGCTCCAGCTTCAGCCGCCAGGGATGGCGCGACAACGATGGACTGCAAACGCTGCGACAGAACATCTGTTACAGCTTCCGTAGAGACCAGAGCAGCACTGGTAGCGGCCCAGGCAGACGGGCGGCAGGCAGCAGCCATGGAGGCACCACGACGCGAAGCCTGAAAATGCGGAGAAGGCCAAGCATCCATAGCTGCCTGCATCTCGCTCTCCCCCTTCAACAGAGAGCCGAAGGAAGGGGAGGCGCAGCCATCGGACCCCTCGTCACCAGAAGAGTCCATGGATGAGGCATCGAACTGGACATGCTGAGCTATGACCGGCGACGAAACATCCCCCGAGCTCAGGCCGGAACCGGGCGTCGAAGGCTCCGCCGGCAGTGCCCGTCGGCCGCCCGCTGGAAGGGAAGCGCCATCCCCACCACAGCCTTGGTCGGAGGGAAAGGACCTACCAAACGGTAGATCAGCTTGAGGTAGGAGTGGATCTGCAGTTGGATGAAGGATTTTGGTGGGGTGGAGGGGTAATTTCGAAGGATTTGGTGGATTTTGGGGAGGGGGCGGACGAGCAGCAGAGGGGAGCGGATGGGGTTCCAACGGCTCCATCTTCCAGCCCATTCATCCAATCCTTCTTTGGTATATTACGTAAGGCATATTATTTACGCACGCTCCATATTTCTGGAACATATACTGATTTGAATTCCTTCCTGTGCAATTTGGAAAGCTCTATCCATCTTCGCTATTTAAAACTTGAGAACAAAGGTACAGATGAAGCTTTTCCTATACCTCTGACCAAGTTTTACTATCTTCAAGTATTAGATGTTGGGTGCCTTGGTATCATCAGTGGTATGAATGCTCTAGTGAACATGCGTCATCTTGTTGTTAAAAAAGGAGGATCTTCTGTAACTGATTGTGTTAATGAAATGAGCAATCAACAGGGTGTGAAGAATTTCGCAGAACAAAATTCTAGCGGCATTGAAATAACACAACTTCAGTCCATGAAGAAGCTCGTGCAGCTTGGTGTGTTTCAGCTTGAAAATGTTAGTAGAGCCGAGGCTTGTGGCGTAAGACTCAGAGAGAAACAACACTTAGAAAGGCTGCACTTGTCATGGAAGGATACTCTGCCACAGGATGAATATGCTAGAGAAGAATCCTCTGAATCAGAAGACGAGAGCCTTCCAGCAGTTAATTTTTTTTTTCGCGAGCAGGTTTGTACCCGTATTTCATTAAGGAGAAGAGAGTGTTACAACATTACGGTCAATTGATGGTTGGATGCCATGTTTACGGTAGTAAACGGCACAGAACCACCAATCGACCAGCCCCAAGGATTACATAGGTACTATACGGGCAACAAATTTGCGACAGCCGGGCCAACATGCTGATCAGGCAACAGAGCAAGGAACACGCCTAGACTAATGAACCCTGCCTCAAGCCAATCGTTGCCCTCCCCTGATCGCCGCCAAAGCAGCCTCCGAAGCAGTGCACGCGACCCCTCTGAAGACTCTCGCATTGCGTTCTTTCCAAATAGTCCAGGATACAAGTAGAACCAGCGAGTCGAACCCAGCCTTCTTAGGTCCATTGAGAAGACTGCGGCGCTGCAGTCACCAGGAAACAAGATCCTCCCCATGACCAGCAAGGAGTCCGACAAGCTGAAGGGGTTGGAGCAGCTGAAACCATACCTGCCGGGCAAAAACGCACCCAAGCAGTAGATGACTGACCGTCTCCAGATCTTGATTGCAGAGGTTACAAACACCGTTGTCTTGCAGGCCATGGCGCCATCGACGTTCAGCAGTCCAGAGTCTGGAGTGGAGAGCAAACCAGAAAAACAACTTCACCTTGGGAGGCGCCTTTGTCCTCCACAACTCTCTGGCTCCGTGGAGTTCCGACGATCCATGGAAGAAGGCGCGGTAAGTAGAAGCTACCGAGTACTGACCATCGGGCGACCACCTCCAGATGAATCGGTCAGGCTGTGTCGGCTGAAGGACCAAACCATCCACCAACGCCCAGACACGGATATATTCGACAAGCACTTGTACTGTCAGTGCACCACATATGTCACGTACCCAACGACGCTGCAAAGTAGCTTCCAACACCGATCGCTTCTTGCCTCCTCTTGAAATGGCCTTGAAGAGAGCCGGTGCAATGGTGGACAGCGGCTCATGAAGCCACGAATCTGTCCAGAAGAGCGCAGAGGCCCCATCTCCTAGACGCACACTTACTGAAGCCTTGAACATAGCTGCGACGTTCTTTTCTGTTCTACCCGGCAGCTTGGACCATGGCCGGTCAGGATCGGTCCTGTTTAGCCACTCCCAACGAAGCCGCAAGGCATACCCGAAGAATCGCAGATCAATCAAGCCCAGGCCCCCATTGATGGTCGGGCTGGTGATACCAGTTCTGAACCTTCATTTGTAGACATGGAACCAGTTGAGAGGAGCTCGCCAATCAATAGTAGTGACAGCAATACATTTTTTGCACATTTGGTAGAAACAGAATTACTAGATGAATGGGCTCCAGTGGATGACGGTGATGATCCCTTTTTTGAAACTTCACTTGATCCCTTTTTTGAAACTTCATCTGTATACATGGAAACATTAGAGAGCTTGCCAATGAATGATGGTAACTGCAACTATATTTCTGAATATTTTACAGACAAAGCAAGTGATGTATTTGAGGGTCTTGAACCACACAGCAGCCTAAAGCATCTTCGGGTCTCTGGGTATAGTGGTACTACCTCCCCAGCTTGGCTTGGCACTTCAGTTGTCTGTTTACAAACACTTCATCTAGAGCATTGTGGAGAATGGAAAATACTCCCATATCTGGGAAGGTTACCGTTTCTTAGAAAGTTGGAGTTAAGGAATATGGATTCAGTAATAGAAGTATCGATTCCTTCACTAGAGGAGCTGGTGCTGATAAAAATGCCGAAGTTGGAGAGATGTTTATGCAATTTTCTCAGTGATTTGAACTCACGTTTAAAGGTACTGATAATTAAGAGATGCAGTGTACTGAAGGCCTTTCCCCTCTTTAAAAGCTACCAGAAACTAAAAATTGATCATAAAGCATGGTTGCCCCGTCTTAACAAACTTACCATGTATAGATGTCCCCGTTTGAAGGTATCAAACCCCCTACCACCTTCAAGTAAGGTTTGTGAATTAGATATTGCAAGAGTTTCAACACTTCCAACAATGAAGAGAATCAATGGGGATCTGTTAATTGGAAACACTGAATATGATAGAGGGAGCTTTGTTGATTGGTACTCTCATGAGCTGACAAAACTGGGCAGCAAAATTTTGTCGTTCCATAATCTGAGTGCCCTAGCTAGCTTGCAAATATCATGCTGCCAGAGTCTATCCTCTATTTCACTTGAAGGTTTCAGGCAACTCATCAGCTTGAAGAGTCTGGTAATAGAATGCTGCGACGACCTTTTCTCTTCAGATGTTCTCCTAAAGCATGACCATGGTGACATGGCAGACATAAATTTCAATGCTTTCCCATCTCTTAAGCACCTCAAGATCGAGTTATGTGGAATAACTGGAAAGTGGCTATCTGTGATGCTGCGACATGCACCGGAGCTAGAGGAATTAGATCTTTCGTATTGCCACCAGATTTCAGGACTGTTGATAGAAGGGAAAGAAAGTAGTTCATTTGCAGGAAATCTAGATGACGCGTTGACAAGCTCAACTCCAAGTGGACTCTTATGCATTCCATCAAATCTCATCTCCACTCTCAAGAATATATCAATCATGAATTTTGTGGAGCTTACATTTCAAGGGAACAATGAAGGCTTATCTGGATTCACCTCCCTTGAGAAGCTAACAGTTCGGGAATGCCCCAAGCTTATCCAATCTTTGGTGCACAAATACAAAAGCAATGACGAGGGAAATGGCTTTCTTTTCCCGGATTCTCTTGGCGAACTTAATATCGATTATTGCCCAGAGACATGGCAGCCTTGCTTCCCGGAAGATCGCAGCTGCCTCAAAAAAAGTTAACAATAGGTGAGCCCCCAAGTTTGAAATCACTACATCTGTGCTCCTGCATAGCACTAGAAGAGTTGAGCGTTAATTCAAGTAAATCGCTCCATGCCATAGAGGATTTCCAATCCCTCGCCAGTCTCAAGTATTTGAGAGTATTCAGCTGCCCTGACTTCCGTCCATGTTTGGAGCGTCTGTTAAGGCAGCGCTATGAGCTACTCCCTCAACTGGAAAGCCTTGTGCTCGATAGCTACTCTTTCATCACCACATCAATCTTCAAGTTCAACATTGTGGCCGACATGCTAGCGCTTCTTATCAAAAGAGCAAAGGCTGATGGACAAATTCGAGGCATCCTTCCTCATCTTATCGAGGATGGCCTGTCGATCCTACAATATGCGGATGACACGGTTATTTTTATTGACCATGACCCAGAGCAGGCAAAAAATCTGAAATTGTTGCTTTGCGCTTTCGAACAGCTTTCAGGGCTCAAGATCAACTTTAACAAGAGTGAAATCTTCTGTTACGGGGCAGCTAAAGAGATGGAGTCATTTTATACTACTCTTTTTGGTTGTAATGCTGGGGAATATCCTTTTAGATACTTAGGGATCCCAATGCACCATAGACAACTCCTGAATTCTGAATTGAGAAAGGTTGAAGAACGTTTTCAACACAAGCTCTCTTGCTGGAAAGCAAAATACTTGTCTTATGGGGGAAGATTAGTACTGCTTAATTCAGTGCTAAGCAGCTTACCCATGTTCATGATGTCCTTCTTCGAGATCCCTAAAGGAGTGCTCAAGAATCTAGATCATTTCAGATCAAGATTCTTTTGGCAAGGTTCTTCGGACAAGCATAAGTATAGACTTGCCAGATGGGACATCTTGTGTCGACCCAAGGACCAAGGTGGTCTAGGTATCCTAGATTTACAACTACAAAATAAATGCTTATTGGCTAAGTGGTTGGTAAACCTGCTAAATACGGACGGTATTTGGCAGACTATGCTGAGGAACAAATACCTGCGATCAAAAACCCTCACTCAGGTGACAGCCAAACCTACTGATTCTCACTTTTGGCGGGGCCTCATGCGTATCAAAGATGAGGTCCTGGCTAATGGTTCCTTTCAGATTAATGATGGAACAAAGACAAGGTTCTGGGATGATGCTTGGGTAGCAGGGAGACCTCTAAAAGTTTTATATCCGGCCTTATATAGTATAGTTCGTGACCCCCACGCGACGGTTGCGAAAGTATTGGCCTCCAGCCCTCTGAACATATCCTTTAGACGGGCTCTGGTGGATAACAAACTTGTTGAGTGGCATAACTTAGTAGCTCGGATATCGAATGTGGAACTGGTGGAGGGTGATGATTCTTTTAGATGGAACTTAACCAAATCTAGGTTGTTTTCTGTTCGCTCTATGTATCGTCACCTTATTGATATAGACCCACCTTTTCTGCATAAGCGAATCTGGAATTTTAAAATTCCTCTAAAGATTAAAATATTTCTTTGGTTCCTACAACGGGGGGTCGTTCTTACTAAAGACAACCTAGCTAGGAAAAACTGGAAAGGGAGTCAAAAGTGTATCTCATGTAACATGAATGAGTCTATTCAACACTTATTCATTGACTGCCCCCATGCCAAAATGATTTGGAGGATTATCTGGTTCGCTACTAGTCTGAACCAACCGAGGTCGATCAGCCATATGTTCAGTACATGGCTTAGTGGTCACGATCGAAAGACCAAGGGTCTGTTCTGGGTGGGAATCGCTGCTTTTTGCTGGGCTATCTGGAGATGCCGTAATGATGTTATTTTTAACAAATTGAAAACTAATTCGATGATGCAGGTTATTTTCAGGGGGGGCGTTTTGGATGCGTTCCTGGTCCCAGTTGCAGCGTGATGATCAAGCCAAGGGGATCCTCTCTTCCATGAGCAAGAGATTAGAGTTAATTGCTTTAGAGATTTCAAATAGAGGGTGGAAGCAGTTGTATCGCCTGCTTTGATATCCGAGTCTATGTCAAGACTGTTGGTTTTTTCTTTCATTGAACTTTGTAATATGTTGGCTGTGTACACCCATGGGTGTAGAGGCCGGATGCTATATCCATTATCTAAAAATCAATCTTCAAGTGCCTTAGCTCCCTCCAATGCCTAAAGTTTTTATTCCCTAATGGGGAAGTGATGAGACTACCAGATGAGGAAGAGAGAGCGCTTCAGCTCCTCACATCCCTGCAGGAACTCATTTTATACGGCTGCAGAGATCTTCCGGTGGATCTGCACAGACTCCCCTCCATGAAGAGGTTGAAGATCATTAATTGCCAGCATATCTCAAGGCTGCCAGAAAAGGGCCTCCCACCTTCGTTAGAACAACTGGAGATCCAATTTTGCAACGGCGGGCTAACTGATCAATGCAGAAAGCTAGCAACAAGCATGGTGAAGGTCAAAATTGATGGTGAATATGTGAACTGATTACTGAAGATCCAATTCTACCCGCGTAACAGGTTTCACGATGTATGCTTCTGTAGTTCCACAGACAATCATGATGTTATCTTCAGGGTTTTGCAGAGATGGGTGGATGCAAAAGTAACCAGTCTCTTTTCAGACTTTCAAACTGATGTGCTACATTCCATTGCTACAGTTGGGCATCTTCCGGAGTAGAATAACAAGATCTTCAGAATTCACTTTCCTGTGCACAGGTTTTATGTCCTCTCTTACATCACCACCTAGCCCTCACGTCGTCATGTTTGTTATTATGGTTGTCATATTTTGGTATACACTTTCTTGAGTTTCAGAAAGCAAACGTGGGATTTCTTGACCTACGTTGTTCAACATAGCTAGTTAGCTACCACCGAAAAGAGGCTGTTTCCT
This sequence comes from Chrysopogon serrulatus, assembly GCA_015844335.1. Lineage (NCBI taxonomy): Eukaryota > Viridiplantae > Streptophyta > Magnoliopsida > Poales > Poaceae > Chrysopogon > Chrysopogon serrulatus. The sequence goes on along the minus strand of JADLZL010006139.1, from coordinate 53,359 downwards.
TGTTATTCTTGCCATCTAGCAAATTCAGAGTCAAAAGGCTCAGAAGAATTTAAAGATGTATGGGTTTTCTTGCTAACATGAAAATTGCTCTGCAACAAAAGTAGTGCAAGTATCCAAAAAGTCAGGTCTCATTTGATTGACAGAAATCAGGGTGGGGTCGTGAACAGTTGATATCCCTGCATAAATTTAAACATGCTCTGTCAGTGCTGACCAATTTTCCATGAATGTTGAGTGTGATCTGTATAACTATAGTTCACTTTGGCTTATTGGCTTATTGAAAGCAAATCTGTGAGATTGCATTGCTCCTGATCTCGAGATGTTAATTTGGACGTGCAGTGCTACTGTGCCATGCTGTATGTGAGTTGAGATGTACTCCTTGCGTTTCAAAATGTAGGTTGTTTTAGTTATGTAAAACTATAATTTTAAAAAATATATAAAAATAGAGAAAAATATAATAATAATAACTATGGTACCGAATAAAGGCACTATTAAAATATATTTATAGTGTGTATCTAATGGGTCTTGTTTGATGTTTTAGATGTTTGTGCATTTTTCTATGGGCTTAGTTAAAGTTAGCTCAAACAACTTACTATTTGGAACAGGGGAGTAAGTCGGAGTGTGGCGCTAACGTACTGTGATGTAGTATTTATTTGCATGTAGTCAGCAATACGTGGTGCTCAAATTATTTTAGACTTATGGGACCCACGTCCAAATGAACTGTAAGAAACTTCCAGGCAAACAAAATTCTCAAGCATTGCTCAAATCACCCGAGGAAAAGAACTCAGATGATCCAAATATTCAATTCCTCTTGTTAACTACAGTCCCAGCGCCAAAGAATAAGCATTGCCAGACTCAGAACCAGTAAAAGAAGTCAGTAGTAAACGATGTAAAAGCACTGCTCCATGAAGAAGTTGGAATTATTGAAGTACAGTGGGCCGAATTTTGGTGAAATTCGTCTATTTCGATAGGGCCCAAGAGGAATACAATCCGACTAAAAAATTCAGCCCAATTTAAATTTTTAGCTCAATAAAGGAAAAAGTCTACTATTCCTCCTCTAACTTTCACGAAAGTTCGTTTTTCCTCCCTGAACTTTAAAACCGGACAAACAACCTTCCTCAACTTTTTAAACCATGCACTTTTCCTCCACAGGTGGTTTTGATGGTGGTTTTGCTATTTTGATAGTGGTTTTGTCTTTTTCTTTTTATTTATTTTGGCTGAATTTTTGAAAAATCACAGTAAATCACAAAAAAGTCATAAAATAGAAAATCTAATTTTGTTAGACTACGCAGTGAATATATAATATGGTATGCTTTAGTATAAAGTTTTGGCTAATCTTTTCTTTTTTATTTATTTTGACTGAATCTTTAAAAATCATAGTAAATCACAGAAAAAATCATAAAATAGAAAATCTAATTTTCTTAGACTCCACGTGAGTAGATCTCCAAATAAACATATAATATGGTAAATTTCTTGTTGTAGCTTTCGATCTATGCTTTTCTGTAATTAATTAAAATAATTTATAAATATAGCTTCTATAACTATTTTTTGGACTAAAGCATACCATATTATATATTCACTGTCTAGACCTACTCATGTGGAGTCCAACAAAATTGGATTTTCTATTTTATGATTTTCTATGATTTATTATATTTTTTTCAAATATTCAGCCAAAATAAATAAAAAGGAAAAACTTTATACTAAAGCATACCATATTATATATTCACTGTATAGCATGTGGAGTCCAACAGAATTAGATTTTCCATTTTTTGATTTTTTTGTGATTTACTATGATTTTTTAAAATTCAGCCAAAATAAATAAAAAATAAAAGATAAAACCACTATCAAAATAGCAAAACCACCGTCAAAAACCACTCCAGGAAGAAAAAATGCATGGTTTGAAAAGTTGGGGGATGTTGTTTGTCCGGTTTTGCAGTTTAGGGAGGAAAAGCGAACTTTCGCGAAAGTTGAGGGGGGAAAAGTAGACTTTTTCCCTCAGTATAAGTTCCAGACCGGCCCAAAACTATCTCCCACATCTATTTAAGCGTGAACAATATCCGAGAAACCTTAATCTTTTAATTTCTTCCTCCCCTTCGTGGCCGGCGGCCGGCTAGCTCTTAGCGCATGTTTGGTTTCTTGGGCTATTTAGTAGTTGCACTATAGGCACTATTTAGTAGCCGATTGATCCTGTTTGGTTGTAGAGGCTACTATAAACCTAAGGAGCTATTTTTTCCTATCTACTAAATAGCCAGTTGCCCTTATATTTGGTTTGTTGAGGCTACAAAGTAGTCAGTAGCCCCCTCTAAACTTAGAACCAAACAGGGCCTAAGATGCAGAAGCAAAGCACTCGTCCAGCTCCCTCCTCCCATCCCCTTCTTTGTTATCCTGTTGCTTAGTTGTATTTTTGTTGGAGCCTTTTACCTGTATGCCATTAAAAAAGATGGTAATCTCGCTCAAGGGACTCAAAAGTTCAATCTACCAGCAGTGTACAACTTGAAAACTTTTTTCCTCTCACGTCATTCCGTCCACCTTCCATTCGTTTTTCGTCGTTTAGGAGTTCTGACGAGTGGGACCGGACAGTCAAAATGTCTAAAATACAATCCCCTTCTCTTTATCCTTATCCTCTCTCCCTTCCCCATCTTCTTGATCGGTCAGGCTCACCGCAGTAGCCTTGGGCGTGCGAGTAGGGCGGGCAAGGTGGCGCCGGGCGCTGGGCGGGCAAGGCGGCGGGCTGCTCGCTGCGGCGGCCAGGGGGGCGGGTGCGCGCGATGGCGGCTGCTCGCGGCGCCGGCAGCGGCGCGGCCTTGGCCCGCCCGGGGCCGGGCGCGCGACGGTGGCTGCCGCGGCCCGCGGCTGCCACGCCCCGGCCCGCGCGCCGGGGTGCGGCCCGCGGTGATTGTAGCGGGCCCCGGCAGCCGCGGGGGCGGCGCGCGGGGCGCGGGCGCAGGGCGCTGCGGCATCTGGCCGGGGCGGCTTTCGCGACCACCAGTGGCTCGCGCATTTGGATGCGGCTGCTGCTGCGCAACGCTGCACGCGCGCGGCCGTTGTTCTCCCGGCGGGGTAGCGGCGCGGCGATAGGCGGCGCCGCGATAAGGCGCGCAACGCCAGCGGAGCTAACGCCCCTGCCGAGCAACACCTGCAGCGCGCCCTGGCCGAGCAGCGGCCCGGCGCGTCGTCCCGGCCCGGCACGCGGCCGAGCAACTGGCAAGGCACTCGCGGTGGCCGGGCAACAGCTAAGAGAAGAGAGAAGAAAGCTTGGGTGGCTGACCAACGGGGCCCACTGGAGGGTTAAATGGTCATTTTACATGTCTGTTTGACACCGTTAGATGCAGAAGTGGACGGAATGGCGTGAGAGGAAAAAAAGTTTTCAAGTTGGACACTGCTGGTAGATTGAACTTTTAAGTCCCTTAAGCGAGATTACCATCTTTTTTAATGGCATACATGTAAAAGTCTCTTCTTGTTGAGTCCCATGCTTACGTTGGTGTTGACCATGTACGCAGCAGCAGCTTGGCCGGCACCACCACAACGCCATCACTGGTCCCCTCAAAAAAAAACCGCCATCACTGGTGGTTAATTCCCTAAGGCATGAACGACATCACTCAGATGAGGGATGGGCAATCCAGCAACCATAGATGCAGTGGCAAGAGCTGTAGTACCAATTTTTTTCATTTTCTATCAAAATTTGGCCAAAATTCACCAAATTATGAAACTTTTGACTGGTCAAACGAGTGAATTTCAGTCTAAATTTTCCGAAATTCGTCCAATTCGATAGGCACCGATTTTTTTTAGCTTCCAAATCCAAAACCTTGCACACACCTACTGTTGCTGCCATGATCGACGTAGAGAGCATGACATGGACATGGGGGGGTTGGGGGGCTGGCTGGCTGTGAGTGTTGCGCTAGGGAGACTCAGGGGCTCAGGGCGGAAACCGTCGCAGAATCTGGCTTGCTCGATATTGCGAATTGTTGATTTGGGTCCCCTGGATTCAGTGGCTTTATACTCACTTAGACACACCTAGTGATCTCAAGCAAAAACTATCTGCTTGCTGGGCACACCGGGACGCATCTTGACGGCTGCAGATCAATGGAGGTTAGTGTAGTACTCTCCCCGTCCCTGAAAAAAGTGATTCCTAGAGCTATTTTAAGTTATTTATTTTAGACTTTAATCGATTTTTTTAAAAAATACTAAGATTTATGTTATCAAATTAGTATTATTAAATTTATTATAGAATATATTTTCATAATATACTCAATTTATGTTATAAATATTGTTGCTCTTTTCTATAAAATTAATTAAAAGTTTAAAAAATAACTAACACAATTTTTAGAAAATCACTCTTTTCGGAGGCAGTATAGTATAGTATTGGGTAGAGCGAACTCAATCGACTGTTTATGAAAGCTGTCAAGACGATCGAGGGTTGGTTGGTCAGATATTGGACCACGTGTATAGACTGTAACGCAACGCAGGGAAGTTCATCTAAGGGGGTGTTTGGATGGTGTGGAAAAAGTTTTGCCTGTGTCACATCGAAATGTCGGAGGGATGTCGGAAGGGGTTTCAAATACTAATAAAAAAACAAATTACAGAACTCGTCGAGAAACGATGAGACAAATTTTTTAAGTATAATTAATCCGTCATTAGCGAATGTTTACTGTAGCACCACATTGTCAAATCATGGACTAATTAGGCTTAAAAGATTCGTCTCACAAAGTTATCGCAATCTGTGTAATTAATTATTTTTTTAGACTATATTTATTACTTCGTATATATGTGACTAGATTCGATGGGACGGGGCAAAAAATTTACCAGGGAATCCAAACACCCCCTAAAAGCTAGAGCTTCGACAGTTTCATTAAAGGAAGTGGCAAGCTTGCGTCGAACGGTCGAAGTGACAACTGTTCTTGTCAGACTTGAAGTCCAAGCAGTGTTGTCTTATGCACGTCATTTTCACCAAAAAAAAAAAAAAAAAAAAGACGACATTGGTACACTGGCATACATTAACTAATAACTATACTGTTACCTTACATGATCTAACGTCATCGAACGTGCTGCAACGGCTGCTGCCCAGGCTATTCTAATTTCTAAGTCCTACGATTTTTGCTCCTTTCCGTCCCTAAGGAGAATTAACGTCAGCAGTCAACGTATGGTGCAGTTAGTAAACGAAATGAATTCAGCTGCAACCAAAAAAAAACCCCTCTGTGCACAACCGTATTCACATATGAAACTTGCCCGTCATCTTGAGAAGTGGTAATTACGAAGGCCTCCATCTGATGTGGCACAAGAACCAGCCTGCTACTTCTCTATCCTTGCACTCTTGCTGACCATATTTGCAAACCCTTTCCTTTGATCTCTATGCGTCTACAAACCCATTGAAGATGCAAAATTAAGATCTGCATGTGAGACACAAGACAACGGCATTCATAGAAATCTTCAACAGAATTACGTCTACCTCATGAAGTATTCTGAATTTCCTCTTGTGTGCTTCTTTTAGAGCCATCCACTCCATGGCCATCTCATACTCTATCGTGTTGGGCTGAGAGCAATGTGACGTCCATACAGCCTTTCTCTGCAGAACAGACAGTTGCATCAAATATCAAGCAAAGGTCAACATTGCAGAGTTTATCATAAAACACCAACCTGCTCTTCTCGCTGTCTTTTACCAATTCTAATATTACGTAAGGTCAAGTGCCCAACAAGAGTTCCTGAAGATTTCGGAACCTTGAGTAAACCTTTGCTGCAGTAGAGAGGTCTGCAAGTTATAAAATAGGCAAGAATTAACTACTGTTGATCTAATTCATAATTTCTGGTAGTGAGTCAGAGCATCCCATATGAAGTTCTGGTAGTGAGTCAGAGCATCCCATCAGAAGACTCTTTGATCTAATGCATAATTTCTGGCAGTTGATCTGCCACGAGATTTCAGCAGTTGACACAAAGCATACAGAACCCCACTTGAAGCAAAATTGAATACAGAATAAGACACATTGGCCCTGAACACAGAGAGTAAAACTCTTTGATCTAATTCATAATTTCTAGCAGTTGATCTGCCAGAGATTTCAGCAGTTGACACAAAGCATACAGAACCCCACTTGAAGCAAAATTGAATACAGAATAAGACACATTGGCCCTGAACACAGAGAGTAAATTACATCCAAGTATAAACACATACCTGCCACCAACAACCAAGCCTGAATTGATTTTTGAAATAGCCACATCAGCATCATTTTTAGTACTGAATATAGCATATGCTTTTCCTACAGATAAGAAACCAATTGTAGTTAAATTGCAAGAGCCAAGAAGCAAAATACAAGTCCACCACTAAATGGACAAAGCTGACCGTTTATGCAACAAATATTTAATTAAGAAAAAGTCTATATATCTATCGACATGTTATCAGGCCAAATATCAGTCCAGCTTTGGGTGCTAGGATGCAGATCAGTGTTATCAGGTTGTCCGATGAATCACAATTCATCACCCTGATCGGTACCCAGCACTTGATTAGGCACTCCGACTCGACCAGAGCGATCAGAAACCTGGTCGTCCAATTGTTTGGATCACACCATCACCACCCAGTGTTTCTTGAACTAGTGAACAACTCACCATTGTTTGGGTCATCACAGGAGGGGTGGTTAATGGGCTTGGCAATGCAACTTAGCTGTAGTGCTTCACGGACCAGCTCCTGCAAACATTATTGTCATGAAAAAAAATGCTGAAGGGGATGTAGGAGTAAATAAAATAAAACGAACAAAATAGTAGTACTAATAAAGCCTAAAACTAACACTCCAATACTGTGATTGAAAAAGATGAATGTACTATTGGAAAGATAACTTGTAGGAGACAAGTGGGCAGAAATAGAATTGCAACTAAACAGACAGCAGAAGATATTCACATAATTGAAAAATACTAGGCCGGGAATATAATAGAGAAGAAGCTTGGGCTTATGACAACCAAATAGACAGGATGCTACCTCTAGGTCAGCACCTCCAAACTGAATATCAAGATTTTGAATATATACAAGTTTCCCCTGCTTATCAGCCCTCTGTAGTTTTTCATCCCATTGCTGAAATATTGTTAAAAAGATCATCACATAAAATTCAAGGTCCAAGACATAGTAATCAGTTTATGGTAATTCTGATTAATAATAGATAATCAAGCATAGATATGGCATTATTCGGTACAATCATAGCATATGTAGCGCAGAAAGATCACTCACAAGGTTAAACCACTTGCTTTTGTCCTGTTAAATAACAGAAAAATGTATTAGCATTAAAAAAGGAAATATATGGTGAAAAATCAGTAAGAAACACTAAAGAATAGTGATTGGCAAAAAAATGGAAGTGTAGCAAAAACAGAAAAAAAAAAATCAGACAAATGAGCCATAGACAGACAAGGTATATTGCTTCTGTGCAGTAGACATGGGACAAAACTCTAATTGATTTGACAGTTAAAAGTTCATAAATAAAGATTATGACCGTTGGCAAATAACAGATCAATGGAAGGAGCCCAATATGACCATATGTCCTACTAAGCATTGTGCTCACATTGTGGACATTGGCTCAATCCACCTCTCATATATGACCATATACCCTACCAAACTTGTACTCACAATTCCATCGGTTTTTCTCAATCCACCTCATGTTAACTTCAGAGACCAATGAATAGAGATATGGGTATGGAAAAATGTAAGCATGTACAAAACTTGGTATGGAGCAATTTGGAAATATGCAGTAATGTCTCTTCACATTCTTGTAAGATTACGTTAAACAAAAAGGGAGCATGTTTGTACTCCAGAAACAGCCAAGAAAACAACAGCAGGAGTAACGTGCTGTATTAAGGAATAGTCAGTTCAAGGAATTTACAGCTTGTGTTGATGGTAGCGCCAAAGGTCTTTTGTCAGCAATAGATGGGACCATGTCCTGCACTGTAGCTTCTTGGGATAATTTCAACTTTTTTGGTGGCCTCTCCCCAGCATGATCTTTCTGTGACTCTTTATGTTTCGGAACAACTGGTTTTTCATCCTTGACTGCTGAATGAGAAAGAGGAATGGCAGCTACTGATTTCTTATCCTCTTTCTTGACCACAGACTGTGGAAGGGGAATAGCAACAGGCAGATTTTCGTCCACCTCCTTAACTGATGCCTGAGAAAGGGGAACTGCAATAGCCGGACTTTCATCATCCTCTGTAGTGGCTGAACAAGGAGCAGTGAATGTGGCAGCCAAGACCTCACCCACATTTGGATTCAGCAGAACATTTGCTGCACTAGCACTGGACATGAATTGCTCGTCTTTTGGATTCAGCAGAACATTAACTGCACCACAAGGACAATAATTAGACACTTCAATTGAAAACATTATCAGACAAATTTGTAGGGCATAAATCAAGTCTAGATCCTCTGCTGACCTTCCAGCCCTGTGATTTTATCAGGCAACTCATCAGAAAGTGTGCAATTTTTAACATCAAAGCACCTATAGAAGATATAATCAGCCATTGTTTGTTCCCGAGGGGAAGGTTGGCGATTCCTCTCGTCTTTTGAAATGCATATAACAGTGCATTTTCCAGCAATAGCTTCCTAATTAAGAAGCACATGACCATTGAAATCTTTTAGTAGTAGATAAATCCAAAATTGGAAAAATAACAGATTTAACATTTATGAATCTGATAAATGAGAGCAGGAAGTGTTCAACCATGCACATCTGTAGTTGATAATTGACACTCAATGACATGGACTACTTAATTAGCATGCTCAACTGGCTCAACCAAAGTTAACTGTTGACCTCCGACTAGAAATGATTCAAATTGTTGGCAGATTTCTTGCACACTGAATTACATTTCTAATTTGTGAATCTATCAAAAAAAAAAAAAAGGAGCATTTCCTATTCATGCCATTCTTTCTAAATGTACTATGTAAATTTGAATAAATAACCAATTGAAAGACACAGGATAATTCATATTTAGTTTTGACAGTTAGCTGGCAAGTAGACCAAAATTTACTAGTAATCAAGACAGATCCGGTATGTTACACATCACCAAAGACATTTCAGAATTCCAAGTAACTCGAAGAATATTCAGTGCAACTAAAAGAGGAAGAAAGAATGCAAGCCATTATTAGTGAAAATGAAACAGAGAATTAACAACAATACCATCATAGCACTAAAGCAGATCAAGATCGTGCACTTGTTTGAGTTATAGCTCTCACCCCTACAATAAGTGAGAGAAACATAAAAAGAAACAGATAATTCTGATCCATCAACTCCAAACCAACTAGACGCAAGCAATTTGATCCATTAACTCCAAACTAACAATAAGCAAGCACCCTGATTAATATCGATAAAATATTTATGGACTCAAAATGCAAGCCTATGGGCATGATATCAGAATAAGAACTTAAGGATGACAACAACAAAAAAATCAAGGCAGAACATAGGAATGACGTTATGAGAAACATACCAGTGGATTGATATCCACAAGCCCACTACCATCACCAGAAGCAAGAAAAATCTCCTTTTCCATCACAGGGCCTCTTAAATGTTTCTGAATCTCCTCAGGGAGGAAAAACCAAAGAATTTTTACTTTCTTAGCCTGAGTATCCTCCCAAATCTTAATAATTTTCCCAACATATGGTTCAGGATCACCATGCTTAAACAGATAGACAGAGTCATACAATGAATACTTCACATTGTCAAATGTGAAGGACTCATAGTGCGGTGAACCTGTTTTAACACCTTTTGCTATACACTTCCCCCATGAGAATTGGATTTTGTCACTATTCCCATTCATTCTGGCACTGGTAGTTGGTGGCACACTCACAGCTTATCATAAAGCCTACAATTAGAAACCCAGGCCATTAAACTACAAGATAGATAAAAGCAAAGCCAGTACCTTAAGCAAAGCATTAAACTAGTCTGCGGAGCCGACAATTATTTTTCTCGGACATGCAAAGGGCAGGGTATCACTTCAATAAGAGATAATAAGAGAATAAACAAAGGAGACAAAGTCCCCGAAAAAACACAAAAAAAACCCACACCAAACTGTACAAAACAAGAACAATCAAGTCTTTTTGCTGATGATTCTGTCAACAAACTACACAAACTTTAACAAAACAAATTCCTAAACTACTTGGGAAAAATATAATGTGGAATCCCTCCATTCCAAATTCCTTTCGTTAAGGAATCCAAACTCTTTTTATGAAAAATGGAGGGAGTACTAGAAAAGCCATAAGCTTAGAGTTTGGGTTCCTCATAAAAGGAGTTTCGATTCCTCATAATTAACTCCAAGCTTAATAATAAAAGTAATGTATCTAGAAAAACCAAAAGTTCTTATAATTTGGAATGGAGGTAGTACTAGAGAAGGAGCCATAACACAAAACTCACAACTCAATAGCATATGCCTTTGACCATTTATCAATACAGCAAGAGAATATAATATAAGTGTCTATAGAAATAAGAGATCCATGCTAGGTTCCTATAGAACCTCATACACCAGAAGTACTTACAAAAAAAGGAACTACATAAAGCTTTACCATAGCCATTTGCTTTCCTCCATGGCATTTGCACTCAAGATTATTTTGTAAAATTCCTTAGGAAGAGGATCCATCCGACAAGTAATCCCAATTCTCTGAATTTCATGAATCAATTGCACATTCGAGAAATAAATTTACATATTTAAAATTTAAATGAAAGATATGCCAAGAGGCAGACATGTCCTTTATACATGCACCATCTCAGTACTTCCACCACTGCTTGCGAATAGATAATTGGCAAATAGAAACAGCACCCATGCCCATAGAATCACTATTAAGCAAAAAATGGACACTAACTTAACACTAGTGTGAACCACAGTACTAAATTCACAACAAGAGAAAGGCATAATCAGCATAACAAAAGGATCATCATGCATGGCAAAATAAAACCAATGAAGTAAAATCGGCAAGGCAGTGGATTATAGGGAGCTAGGCTAGGGTTTCAGACAAAGGGGAACCTTTTGGGGTGGGGTGTGGGGGAGACCTATAGCTGTTAACAATAATACGAAATGGTTGACTGAAGATGACCACAAAGACTACTAAGGGAAACTAAAAAAAACTAGACACCCACCAGATAGGAGAAATTGTGCCCCAAAGAAAAAGATATGCAAAACTCACATGAAGCAAGAGAAGGGAGTAACCTCCACTCCACGAAAGGTTAGCAAACATTACAAAATTAGGGGTGTAGCAATAGCAAAATGGGCAGAAATTGTATCATAAACATAAGGATATTTTTTAAGTAATATTGTCTAAACAATAATGCCATCTGATGATTTTCAATATTAATAGTTCAACATAGAGCAATAAAGATTTGCAGCAAGAATGAATGAAGTAGTGATACAGTCTTTACCAAAATGAAGGAAACCACTAGTAATATTGTTTAGCAATAAAGAACCCACTAATAATGTTCCTTGCCAAAATCATCGATACAAGATGGTTGGCATAGGGAAACAAAAGTATCCAACATCATAGACCTTGGAGGCCTAAACAATATAGTAGGACAATTTTTTTTAATTCCTTATTGGCTCTGATAATGTCCTCTTTTAAAACCACCCATCACTTATGTCCTGATTGTTATCAGAATAAGAAATAACATAATTCATCCCAAGCTTAAAATTTTCATCTGATCATTTCAATGCTGTAGAGAGATCTCTTTTTTAAACCCTAGTTTCACTTGATCATTTCAATGCCGTAGAAAACTTTTTTTTTTTTTTGCGAATTACACAGTACTTGAACCCTAATCCTACACTCTGGACAAAATCAACAAACACTCATTTGGTTGAAATGTAGCTTGCTAATTTGAAGGCTTTGCAATGCTTTAAAGAAAGAAGAATGACTGATAGGATTCGAAGTAAGCGTCCGTTGGGCCGTGGGGGTTTTCTTGCCTCCTTTTCCGTGAACAGGTGTCGGCGCGGGCGGAAGTAGGGAACCCAATGGGGAGAGAAAGATCGGAACTCACAGATAGATTCGCCGGAGGGGATGGGCTGCGCCTCCGGGCAGATGGAGAGAAAATGTGACAACGGGTTGGTGAGGAGGACTGGCGGAGCCGCGAGACGAGGGGCTAGGTGAGGCGAGACGAGGCGAGGCGGAGGCGTCTCTTGTGCTTCCCTCCTCTTTTCGGAGTTTTTTTAATTTTTTTGAACTCCTCTTTTCGGAGTTGGAGACGAGCAGACGAGGTATCGGCGGATTGGCATTCGGCAGAGGGCAGCTGCCCACTTGCCCTGGCCCACCCAAGCCACAGAAAATCTGGAAGTCGTAACTGGTGAATCTATCAATACTAGAATCTACATCCTCCTATATTCGTGCAATGCACCGGCATCATAAATATTTATCTATATACTTATAACTATATATAGTTTGTATTTTAGATCAATATATTAAAAATTTAAAAATATTAAAATATATAAAGCTCGCTTTATGATCAATTGGTTTCATTTTTCTTATTGTTGTGTGTTTCATTATTATACATTTTATAAAACTGATTTGATCATTTTTAGAAGATATGATAAAAACTAATAAATGATTTTATTACTAACTTTGTTTTAAATTATAGTCCATTTGATTTTTTAACCCTAAATTTGATTACTTTTAACCCTAAATTTGATTACTTGTCTTATTCAAAAAATTGTGCAAAATTTCATATCTTTTGTTATGGCTTGCTTTATAAATAAAAGTTCTTTAAAAATGTACAGATTTTTTGAATAAGATAAATAGGCAAAAAGTTAAATAAACTATAATTTAGGACAGAAGGAGTATTTATCAATTGAAATCATATTTTCTTTCTATTTACTCCCCCACATCCTTCTTTTTTTGTGCTCGGAGCGCTCATTTTGGATCTTTCGTTTTGATTTTTTTCTTCCGATCTGTATTCTTGTGTGGCCTTGTTGCATTGCTCCCGTGCATGTTCTTACTCTGTCGTTCTGATGGTGGTGGCGGATGAATAGGTCTAGGATAAACTTCATAATCTTGAACTCCCTAGTGAAGTTGACCTTACACTGTTGAAAGTTGACGATTATCAGTTCATGCAGTGGTTTTTCGATTACCTCTTTTAGAATCTCCTAGGTGTCCCTTCGGGCTAACCGAACAAAACCTCATAGGATGTTAGAAAATTAGATAATTTCAGTACCAATTTAATCCAAAAACAGATTAATGGTATGCTGGTGACATCATATACACGTGTAACCTAGTCGCTAGCAAGATAATGAACATCATACTAATCATGATTTCGACCATACTCTCTTTGTCCCAATTTAATTGTCGTTCTGACTACAGTCGTTTGTCCTGATTTATCTGCCGTCCACTAGGAGTTCGTAGCTAAGAGTATCTGTACCTGCCGCACCGGTCATCCCTTTACCTTCCGTCCCCGCTGAATGTTGATTTGTTTCACTAAAAATGAGTTTGCGTCGAGTGGATGTGAATGTTGTGTGGTGTGGCTATCTTGTTTTCACAGTAAAAAGTAACATTAATGGCACATGTAGCCAAAAGTACAGAAGGTCCATCATTACTTAGTAGGGGTGTTCAGATCTCTGCTCTGTTGCCTTAATTTCTAAACTGAGTCCTCCAACCATAGATATAACGGGACAGAGGGAGTAGAAGAGAAGATGGGTTGCAATAGTATATCTAGTGGCACGAGAGTTGGTTATGCTAGTAAATATAGTATTTTTTTGTTGTAGCCATCCTGCTTGGTGCAGTACAGAAAAGCACTAGGAAGTATAAGAAGTCGTGGATTGATCGACAATCGTGTTGTTTGTGGATGTTTCTGAAAAATTTGATTATCGGCCTTCACCCGAGCAGACGAACTCTAGAACTACGTCAGTTTTAGAGACCTACTCTACTTATTCTATGCGCAGAGAAACGGGATGGGGATGACAGTGAGCAACATAGTAGCGAACTAAACAACCTAGTTGATGATGAAATAATGACAATATTTATTACTAGCTAGTAACTGACAACACCACTAACCCACCTTAAAACATCCTACTAACGGCTACTTACACATCAAGAGTTTCACCTAGCATTAATCTTAGCCTTGAATTTTCCTTTTATTTAATTGTTATTAAATGTAATTGGCCAGTTCCAATTAAATCTAACAGAGGGAACTTGACTGCATTACTCCTCATGTATTTTGCTAGAAACAAATCTTTTCTATGCCCTAATAACTTCAAAAGTTTACCATAGCAAGGCATTGAGCTCATCGAAAAGTTTTTTCAAACCCAAAGGTAAGTCGCTTGGGTAGGCGCCCAAAAAGCAGTAGTGGCAGAGGAAACACAGCATTGTCCAAGAGATTCCTGCAGGCTGCAGTGAGCAAAGCACGACAACACCACCTGCAGCTTGCAGGGGTAGGGACGAGAGCTAGGAGGGGAGCTGAACTGAGGGCGGTCTCGGGACGAGAAAGGAACTAGAGAACAATATTTTACTCTTCCTTTCTCATGTGACCCCACCTGCTTTCCTCACAGACACTCTGGAACTCGTGAAATCATCTAGCGATTTGGTCCTCGCTAGCTGCTTAACTCCCTCCTCTCTCTGTCTTCCACGTGGAACTGGATCGGTGACGTCACCGACCATTAAGGACGCCCTGAGCAGCTACATGGGAACGGAAGAAGGTGAGTTTGTCTACGTGGCTAACTAGGGACCTGGACATGAGACCACTCACGACGTAGCAGTGAGGGCTTTGAGCTAGCCACAAGTAATCGCTAGCAGAGGCGGGTCTAAGGGGGGCAGGGAGGGCTCTAGCCCCCCTACAACTGCTACATCAATGAAGAATATGGGGAGGATGAAGGAGAACAAAATGTGGAGAAAAAAAGAAAAATGGAGAAAGAGAGGAAGAAGAAGAGATCAGCCCCCTTTGAATCTTGTCCTGCATCCGACACTGATCGCTAGCGAGTAGTATTTGCTTCACGTCACTCCTAGTTGGCCAATAGATAATGGGAACGTATCTAGTGCAAACTAACTTTCCATGAAAACCCGTGCAAACCACGGCAAAAAGGTTGTCTAAATTCACCAAAAAATCACACATGTAGATGATATGATGATACACAATCTTGTAAAATATCTTGTCTAAACTCGACTTTGTTTGTGAGATATAAAAATAACAAATTTTATCTCACAAACGAAGTCGAAGTTTGGACAAGATGGTTTATAAGGTTTTGTATCATCATATCATCTACATGTGTGATTTTTTTTGTTGAATTTAGACCACTTTTTTGCTATAGTTTGTATGGTTTTCACGAAAAATTAGTTTGCACTAGATACGTTCCCGTAGATAAGGGAATTGCTGGGGAAATCTTAAGGGCGTCTTCAACTGTGTCCTGTTCACTAGTTAGGAAGAGCAATGGATCAATCAAAAGGAGAGAGAAATAGAAAATCCATGGCGCTTAGCTCCCACATTTCTCGAGAATTTACAAGTCTCTAATATAGTACCATACCACGAATTGACCTTTTATTTTTTAATTATTTTTAGGCTACACATCAACCAGTGATTTATGATAACCGTTGCGGATGCCCTAAGTCTGGGCGTGGTATGGAGCAAGTGGGATAGGGTGGAGGTGCATCGAAATCCAGAATCGAGAGACTATGCAGCGGGGAGTCTGCGTTAGACAAAAACAATGGTTTTGCTCAACGACGAGGGGTTTTACTGTGTATAATAAATACACAGTGCCAGAGTATATAGAAAAATATATTAATCTCTATTAATCTCTATTCCGAGTCTGAGTGTTACTTTTATTGTGTATGTAAATATAGTGTATATCTAGGTATCAAAACATTATAAAGCTATGAATCAAGGAGTCGAAACATTTTTTTATTGAATTGAGGGAGTATAATCTATCTATATATAGAGAGAGAGCCTTTCACTCGCGAACCATTATAAAATATCGTAATTCTGCCATTAAAAGCTCTAATCTTTTTTCTCTCCACACCACAGATTTATAGCACAACTAAAAGCTCTAATCTTTTCTCTCCACGCCACTTCGGATCTTTTTCTTCTCTCCGCACCACTTCGAACAAATTTAGCGCCACTAAAAGCTCTAATCTTTTTTCGCTCAACGCCACTTCGGACAAATTTAGCTCTAACCGTGTCAAACTTAATGTGCCCTTAGGTCTAAATATGTAATCATTTTTTTAACATCTTAACGGCCTTATAAATAAAAAAACTTTAAAACTAGAAAGTTGTAACATCAAGATCTATAATTTTCAAATAAAAATTATCTCCATCTAATTCCATGCAAAAAAAGGATTTATATGAAAAATTTTATAGTTGGATTCTTAACGACAGAAGTACCCATTTATTACATCTAAAAGAAATGTTGGACCGACACTTTTGGCACGAATCGAAGGGTGACCAAAAAAATATATTTTTCATCTTATTCAGTTCAAGCATTTATTCAATATATGCTAATTGCCAAGTGTCTTGCAACAGCAACAGCACCTACAAGATATCACACATGGAGTACTCTGGCAGAAGGAATAGCAACTCTACAATCGGGAAGCGCTATGCGCACCAGATTTCATGTTTTGCCAAAAGATGCACAAGAAAAAAGAACAGGAGAAGGCAGTTCAACCACATGCACATTCCAATACATTCCATCCCAACAATTTACAGAGCTACTAATGGTGAAAATCAAGCTTTTGCTGGCCATGTCGCTTGAGCTGACATAATGATGCCCACAATGACTCCAAACAGTCCCAGGGCGCTGCCAAAGATCTCAATCACCAAGATCTTTACAAAGAGTGATGAGTTCTGAGCATCAGACAGTGCGCAGCTGCTTCCAATTATCCCCACGCATACCCTGTAAACAGGAAATTTAATCATCTGCAATTGCAGAATAAATTCACCAGAGGAAGCAAGATGGAGACCCTGGTGCGTACCCGCAAACAAGATTAGCAAAGCCAACGATAAGACCAGATGCAAAGATTGCATAGCCAGCTCGAAGAGACTCCGGCGCATACATTTGAGATGCTGGCACACTTTCAAGCTTTGTCTGGAGGATGATTGCCACAATTACACCATAAATTGCAACAGCCTCACAGAAGATGACACTGAAAAAGCAAAAGTACATAGAGATTATGATTAAAAAAATGAAGAAACTATAAAGAAAAATTTTCTAATATGAAGCTAGAACTTGTTGCATTCCTTATGTCTTGCCATGTTCATTGCTAACCTAGAAAGACACAAAATAAGGCAGATGAAAGGATGAGAAAACATCATATTGTGTTTGTTTAAGTGAAGTAAACTGAGGGTATACAAATATGTAGGTGCGAATCTGGCAGTCAGATACATATCCATTTAATCAAATGCGACGAGTTGCTTCAGGTAACTAAACAATTCTCAAAACCCCATTAATCCATGATTCCATGTTTCTATTGTTCTACACTGTTTATAGAGTATATTCATCATAGGCATGACACACGTGAGCTTATTTGGTTAAGCCTTTGAGGGATTTGGGGGAATAGAAATGACCAGATGCCTGAATGATAATGAATGATTCTAAGGTAAAAGGAGAAGTGTTTCTCTAATTCTCAGAATGGTGGAAACAAGGACAGATGTAAACAACACTGCAGTTCCAAAGTCACGAAAAATAAGGTTCTACTTTTATCATTGCTATCAGACAATAACATGGGAAACATGGC
Source organism: Chrysopogon serrulatus (assembly GCA_015844335.1). NCBI lineage: Eukaryota > Viridiplantae > Streptophyta > Magnoliopsida > Poales > Poaceae > Chrysopogon > Chrysopogon serrulatus. Next base: position 35,721 of record JADLZL010006139.1, on the reverse strand, counting down.
ATGGTTTAAAACTGGAGAGGTGAAGATCCACAATTACCAGAGGAACACTGCAATGCTCTGCCAGTATAACAAAAAACAAGGGTAATCAAATCTAAATTGTGTTCCTCAACACCAAACGATCTCAAATTGCGTTCCTAAACACCAAGCGAATGGGTATGCTTCCTCTTATAGCAGTAGTTGTTCTGCATATTCTTATGAATTTTTAATGAAATAGTACAGTTCACGTATGATGATCACAAGAAAGTGTGATCAAACGTTTTCAATTATCTCTCTGTCCTAGCACCTCATCATCATCAGTGTGCAATAAGAATAGATTACAATCTAGCTGCACAGCTAGAGATCTATTGATCATATCCACCAACAAACAACAGCAAAAGGATAAGAGCAAAAGGTAACCAACAGATCCTGAGATAGACAAAGGACCATGATTGGAACCACGAAGATCAACAGAAGAACTTGACTGCATTAGCCACACAAACAGAAGAAAAGCAAAGCTAAAATTGGCCCAGCTGAACTTAAGTATGGTAGTGTGTCTGTGTGGTTTGGAATATTCATATGTGGAGTACTTGTCAAACAACAGTACTTATCAAATCGAAGTTTTGAACCACCAACACTAACAGGAGCATCAGGGATCAAGAAAATATCCAGGTCTCCGGCATTACCAGAGAAAAAGAAAGAATGGCAGCACTAGTACATCCCCCCCCCCTCTCTCTCTCTCTCTCAAAACAAACAGCAAAATAAAACTGTTTCCTGCCACACATCAGACCTCCTCCTTCTGATTCCAAATGTAGGTCATTAAAAAGAGTGACATGATCTCCAATGTGAAGCTGACTTGCATTTTTTATCAAGTTGTCCAACTAATCATAATTAGCCAGGGTTATGAGTGCATGGTGATCAGTTATGCACCACAATTAGTCCAGATGATCGGCTCCATGGAAACTAAGGTCGATTAGATGATTTGAAAACATTATTTAGGCCCCCTTTGGTTCACGGGTGATTCACGGGTGAACCAAAGGAATCGATTCCGGAGGAACTGCTGACGTCATCGTCCCTTTGGCACCGCTCAGGAAAAACGGAGGATTCCATTCCTTTGGAATCGATCTCTCACAGCAGCACAGTAAAACGCAGGAAAAAAAACATCTGCTCCGACCTCATGGATTGCCCGAGGCCTGGTGGACGACGCGGAAGCATCCTCATGAGCACGGCCTCCTCGGCTGCGAGCTCGGCGCCGCCCTCCGCCATTGGCTTGCGCCGCTCCCCTGCAGCAAAGGGGCGCCGGCGTCTGCGCGCCGAAGCCGTGCTGCCCGCGCCTGCGCGCTTAGCGAGGCCGCGACGCTGGCGTCCGCGAGGCCATGCCCGGCCGTGGCTGCTTGCTGCGCCGGCCGGGAGAGCTACACGCCTCCGGCTCTCCGCGCCCAGGCTATGGCTGCTTGCTGCGCCCGGCCGGGAGAGAGGCACCAAGAGAGAGAGAGAGAGCTGAGAGAGCTGAGACGGAGAGAACAGAGACAGAGAGAGAGAGCTGAGACTGACAGGATAAGGTGAGCTTGTGGTGCCAAAGGCACACCTGTCTACTTTCCTGTAGGTTCGATTCCTATGGAATCGCACGCACATGCACCTGCAATCCTCTACTTTTCCTATCCCTATCCCTTCTCAACCCAGCCATCCAAAGGAGCCCTTAAGGTAGTAAAAGATTTAGTTCTCTCAAGGGAGTAAAAGATTTAGTTCTCTGAAAGAAAAGCCCTAAGGTCTAACCAAGTGTGGAATATGAGAGAAACTTACGAAGTTGCAAACAAGGCCAGATTGTAATGATTGGCACACACCGAAAAGAACAAAGAGTTTCTTTAAGGCAGTAACAAGATAGTGCTCGCAGCTAATCCAAGGTAAACTGAAATATAGGCGCATCCCCAAGAGGTCAGGGGAGGCCAAGTAGTTTGTAACAACCAGAAGCTATGGATAGGCAGAGTGCTAAACAGTTGCAGTGAGAGTATGAACTTTTTCTAGACAGCTGTTGGCAGGTTGCCGTCTATAAGCTTCTAGATTCTATCTAGATATATACACCAGCGCACATTACATCGAGATGACATCCAAAGCTTCCTAATACTAGGAAAGCTATATATAAGTCAATATATCACATTATCACTTGACAAATCCGCTAGACGGTGAACTCAATCAATGGGCAGGAATTTTAGCTATAGATAGGGTGGTCATCTCCGCTGGATGGTGAATTAAATCAGGCAGAACTACAGCACGTTACCCTAGCACAGCCAAATCTTCTTTTTTTTTTTTTTTTTTTTTTTTTTTTTTTTTGCGATAAAGCACAGCCAAATCTAGCAACAGCTCTTTGCACACGTAATAGGAATCGAAGGCTCCAGATTCCGTACCTGATGAGGTTCTTAGATGTGATCCTGGGCGCCTTGATGGCGGCCCCGATGAGGCTGCTTCCCGTGATGAAGATACCCCTGAAGAGCAGAAGCAAACAGCAAGGACAGTGAGAGGCAGGCAGGCAGGCGCAAGCAAGACCTGGCGAGCGAGGCGGCAGATCTAGCGAGGCAGGGAGTGGAGGCGCGCGCTGACTCACCATGCCGCGCCGAGCACGGAGACGCCGATGGAGACGGCGATGCCGATGGCGGAGAAGGTGTAGGGCGAGATCTGCACCAAGGCGCGCGCCCACGACGAGGAGTCCGACGACATCTCCGCGCCGCCGATCTGTCTGTGTCTCTTCTCGCTTCGCTGTGGGGGACTGCTGGATCGGGGAAGGAGGATTGGGGGGAGAAGAGCCGGGTCGGTTCAGAGAGGACGAGGGGGGTGCGAGTGCGATGCGAGCCCGTCAGACGGGTGCGTGCGTGCGTGGTCTGCACGGCGCCAGACGTGGTGCGGCGGGGCAGCGGGATGGACGTGGCCGCCGTCTCGTCCGTCCGATCCTGAGTAGACGGTTGCGGTAAGGGGGCCTATGGGGCGATCGGGATCACGTGCGGGTCAGGAGATGGATGGCCCACGGCTAGATCTGTAGCGGGATAAAAGAACCTCGAGTAAGGCCTTTTCACTCTCTCCATCACATCTAGTTTTTACACACATGTATAGAGCATTAAATATAATAAGTAAAAAAAATAACTAATTATATAGTTAGTTGTACATCACGAGACAAATTTTTTGAGTCTAGTTGGACCACAATTGGACAATATTTACCATATACAAATAAAACGTGTGAAACTGTGAAAGTATAAGTTCGCAAACTACTCCATTGAGGTATTTCAATCTTGTTTGGCTTTCTGGAATTTTTATAGTGGAATTTATTATATAAACTATAGTTGTGGAAGAAAAATCTATGAAATCATCTACAACTCTAATTAAGTTGGAGAAGAAAAATTCATAGAATTTATATTTTTGACCTCTCACCCTATGAACTTGAGATAGATTTATATGTAAACTTTGAAAAAATTATATAATTTTAAATTCTTCTTCCACAGTTATAGTTTATACTATAAATTCAATTCTGAAAATTCTAAGAAGCCAAATGGGATCGTGATCCAAAACACTCATGACAATAGTTCATTAAGTATGTGACTGAACTGGCATGTGAATCCATAGCTCATAATTATCAAACAGTCCTTAAATAATTATCTAAATCCTTAAGTTATGAAATTGCATATATGGGTCTATAATCTATTCAAGTGCCCTAATCCTAGTTCAAACACTAGCTAATTCACGCTCCATCCATCATCCCCTGACTTTGAAGGGATATAGATAGTTGTAATTGTTCTTCAGATGAAGATTTGACTCTAGGAACAACATATATCTCTTCTAATATTTCACTTTTCCCATCTTTACGAGTAGCCACTTCCAATGCTGAAAATTGACCCTACAAATTTGCCATAAGATAAGAGAGAACAATTCTTACATTTATATTTTCTTTGTGCACATGGCAAGCAAATGAATGTCCACCATCATGGCTAGGCGAAGCAGGATGATTCTTTCATCTCGTCCTCTACACTTCGATTTTGCGTTGCTCTCTAATGAGCAGAAACCCTCATTGACAACTTTAACCACGCTCTCAAAGCATAAGTTATATGCTATAGTTGCCACTTGCCAGAGCAAAAGTTTCTCAATTTGAGATGACCATCACTGAGACCCAAACAGAGATTATGGTCCGAAATGATATATTTTGAGAGTACGAGTAGTGTGACATGCATGCATTTTATTTAGAAAAGTTAAAATAATAGTAATTTGGAAAGAGTACTTATGAGTGTTATATACGAAGATATGATCTCTCACTTGCATAAACCATGAATAAATTAAAGCAGCTCGTCATTGCCGGAGGTTTCAGATGATCAGAGCCCGTGCATTGCCGGTCGGGGCAGCTCCTCGGTCGCCTGAGGCTGCGGTTGGAGGCAAGACGATTCGCAACCTACTCCAGCGCTAGGTTGGGTCGAACCTCGAACGCGCATCGCTGCTCGTTTTCATGGCGCGCGAATTTCGCGCGTTCCTTCCGTGACTGAATCTGATGAGCGCGGATGCATGGGCCCAGCAGTCAGCCACATGGGGCTTCAAATATCGATTCGTAGTATCGGAGACCACCGAAACAAAACTGCAGCAAACGCGTGGGTTCGATTCGAGTTCGACTCCGTTGCGGGAGAGCAAACCGAAGGCAATGCGAATCCTGACATGGAAACGAACAGAGGAGCTCCGCATCGGCAATAAAAGCTCGGAGCCCCTCTGGTCCTTCTCCTCCTTATTTTGGAAAATCTCGCCATTGATACAGCTCTCTGGTTGCTGCTATGGCGGCCAACTCGGAGGAGAAGGCGCGGGCCCTGGAGCAGTGCGAGAGAGATCTGGACGTGGCGATCGAGCGCCTGGTCAACCTGCGGTTAGATGCTGCCGCCGACGCTGACGCCGAGCAGCATCATGGCAGCGACGGCGGCTTCGCTGATGCTCACGACGACGTCCACCCCGCCACCGCCGCCGGCGCCGAAGAAGAAGTAGGAGAAGAGCATCGCACCGTCAGCGCTGTTCATGTTCCGTCAGACGACGTCAGCGACGACCCCCGCACGGACCACTACTGGATCGACAAACTCGTGGGAGCGATGGCGAGCGCCAAGACCTGGGGCGAGGCGAGCGCCCGCGCCGCCAGGTTCCTGGAGGACTTCGTCGGCGCGTCCGCGTCCGTGGCCGCCGCCGCCACCGCCTGCCGCGCGGAGCGCGACGTGGCGCTGTGGCAGAACGGCGTCCTGAAGAAGGCGGTCCGGGTGCAGCACCGGCTGTGCAAGGAGAAGGAGGCGGCGAACCGGGAGCTCCGGCGGCAGCTCGCCGCGTGCCAGGAGCGCGCCAGGAGCCTCGAGACGGAGAACTACGCGCTGTCCATGTACCTCAGGCAGGCGCAGTCGCAGGCGCAGGGCAGCTCCGTCACCGGCCGGTTCCACCCGGAGGTCTTCTGAATCTGGGAAAAAGAAAGTGGGGAAACAGAAACACACCAAAGAGCATGTTTTTCTTCTCAGTTTTTTCAAGGAAGAAGAAAGGCATCTCCAGATAAACTCAAGGTCATATATGGATTCATGAGTCATGACTCATGACAAGGCATGCATGTAACATGCATGTACAGATTCCTGTACTGGTGTACATATGCATGGTGCCATGCATTTGACAACTCTCACGTCTCACCAATTAGAGCAAAGTGCGAGCATAAGCTATGGAGTGACGGCCGCTCCGAGCTGAAGACCGAAACTTGTTTTTTTTTCTTATATCTTTCATACTATTGTTTTTGTCTTCCAATTCCAAGGCTGATTGTTTGGCTTGATTCATACTATTGTTTTCTATCTTTCATAGATTTATGACCTACTAAAAATATGATTAACAAAGAATCTAATTATACTTATTTGATATTATAAATTACTACATCCATCCTAAATTATAAGATGTTTGATTTTTTTCAACCTCAAATTTAACCACTCGTCTTATTCAAAAAAATTTATGCAAAAATAGTCAAAGTTATTTGTGAAGAACTTTTATTTATAAAACAAACTATGACAAAAAATAATATTTTATAAAATATTTTAAATAAGATGAGTGGTCAAATTTAAAATTAAAAAGTCAAACGTCTTATAAATTAGGATGAAGAAAGTATTATTTTATTATATAAATATGGTCAAACTCAAGATATTTTGACTCTTCAAAAAATATTGGCTAACTTATAATTTGAGATTGAGGAAGTACATACTAGCGTACTAGCAAAGAGCGGGCATAAGCTATGGACTGACCGCGGTTGCCGGTCGGGAGCTGATAGCTGAAGACGGAAACTTTGTCTTTTATCGTTTTTGTCCTCCAAATCCAAGGCTGATTGTTTGGCTTCTTTTAGATGATGATTGTGTATTCGCAATGCCTATGATATGCAGAAGCTAGAGTTTGCGTTTTTCCTAATAAAAGAAAGAGATAAGATCGAAATGGATATATGATATAATGATTTGCTTCTTCTACACTTTTTTGGTCAGCGCTGTCCATTTCTTCCCATCCTATCTCTTACTTAATGCCAATAGTAGCAGTGTAGCACACTGGATTCTATGGGAGCTGTACTCTTTGTCTGAACATGTGGAAAGTAATGTTCAGTTACTTGGCTGACCAAGATCGCATTGCCAATGTTCCGGGGTTGATTCACAGGTTGTTGCACCTACTGCTGCCGTGAGACCGATGGATGTTTGGTCAAGAGTCTGCTTGCAATGCAGGGTTGATCTGTTCGCCCCTCGTAAGGCTCGTATGGACACAAGAAAGTTTGACCACCTACTACTACTTGTCTGCGGTCAATTCTGCTGCTCCTGCTGCATGTTTTGGTTTCTCTTCGACTTCGATTCTCCCAGTCCGCGGGACCATAGTCCAAGCTCCAAAGTCCAAGTTGTGAGGAGGGCAAGATAAAAGTACATAAAACTTGGTACATGTGGATGGATAATACGACGATTCACCATTGGGGGGCTAAAATCACACACAGTATTAGTGCACACGTGGCAGCAGAAGAGCGTGCTATCTGCAGCTGCAGCCTACCGCCGGCGTCGTTCTGCTCCATTCAGCGGAACCTTCTTTGTTTCGACACGCGTACTTCAGTGATTGGTACTCCCGACTAAATACTGTAGAAGAAGCTTGCGATTCGCCTTTCCGGTTCGGGCGTTGAAGATTTCGTGTGTTTCTTCCTTGCTTCCATCCGCCGGACATTTTTCTTGGGAAACTTTCGAGTTAGGTGACTCGTGAGAAGATGGGGACTGGCGTCTCGGTTCTGACGGCTTTTGGGGGATGTGAACATGGAACTGCAGTCGTGTGATGCTCTGTTGAAACGGGGAAGCTTTGATTTGCAATTGGTGACGAGGTGGATTTGGGGAAAGAAATAAGTGGACTTTGATTCTGCCGGCTCAGAGTAGAAGCACTTGATTGATCACTGTGGAACTCTGCTAAGAGTCCTGACTCGTGAGCCCAGCTGAAGCACTAGATGGCCAGGTACGGTGCTTCGTATAACTAAAACAAAAGGTAACTGCGTTCTTCAGTTTGATAATGCCGTTTATATATACTGTATTTGCCTAGGCAGGCGGCTAGCTAGGCATGTTTCCATTTCACACGTCAATTTCTTGGCTCTTGGGAGTATGTGTATATCCAAATCCAGTAGAGAAACGCCAACGCAGAGGCGATGTTAAGTTTACCCACATATATATCATCATACAGACAGACAATATATACATCATCCTCTTCCCCCCAACAAGTGTCCAACTTGAATCGTCACTGACTGCAATAGAAAGTGCACACGAGACGACACTGATCCAGTCCTACGACAGAAATGGAACGGCATCGCGTAACACGCATGTACATGTGCTGTACGCTCTTCCATTCAGTCAACTCTTCAGTTCTTCTAAGGATGCACCTGTCCAGATCGGTGATCTCATCGCGGTAGAAATTTCGTACGCAGGCTGCGGCCACTGGACGAAGTTAAATTATCATCGACGCTGTCTGTCATCTTGTCGGAAACGACACTTCAAGTTGCACGTCCATTCTTTTGAATTCAAAGCTCGTGGCTTTGAGCACGAGCAAGTCACACTCACATATTGGCTGCCACTGCAAGTGGTTTCGTGTGAATTGTTGCTCTGCGTGATAGGGATAACTGGAGTTAAATAAAAAAAGATATATAGTATCATCGGAGAGATACTTCCATTTAATTGAGCAATGGCTACAAGCCCAGCTGTAATCTTCTTTTATCTTCTTTGTTTCCTGGATCTCTCTAGTAAAACTCACCTTGTTTTAATTCAGCAGAGTGACAATTTTGGCCTGTAGTTGTCAAAGACAGGACCATGCATCGAAGTGACTAGCTTCATATATGTTGGATCAATCTTGTGTGATCTAGAATTGTGTGAGATCTTATCAGGTTCCATGTCTTTTCAGTCTCCCAAAAACCATTGATTTTTGAATTGCATGCGAAAACTTAGTTATGGTACTCCCGTTGCCCATGCGTTTCAACGGACTAAGCAAAGACTACACTGGAGTATTTTTCGTCACTATGTTGTTTTGCTGTATGCAAGTGACCAGTTTTTATGTCAAACCAACATGATAGAATTTCGGCACAGAAATCTACATTTGAATTGTTAATAATTTAAACCACTACTGTTCTTCTTTCATCAATCGCACAACTGAATAACTTGCAACATAAGGTGCTTTATTAAATCACCTAGAATATAGTCAAGCAAATGACATGAACTCAGCAGTCAAGCCATTTTTGGTGAGTTCCTCAAACTTGATATCGGTGAAGGAGGACCTCGTTTTCCTAGTTGCAGCAATACAACAACACCCGCCACGTTGTTATGAATTATATTATATAATATGATAATAAATCAGAGTCAAACATGAGGGCACGCATGTAATACAGTGGTTCAAATGAAATAATTGAACCGAATCAATCAAATAACCGATTTGAACCAATCAAACAAGCTGAATGTGAAAAAGGAGAAGCTCAATCAAAGGTAAGGAGTAAGCACTTTCCCGGCCGGTCACCAGCCAAGAAAATCAAACATTTGACTCGATTCATCATATATTTTGTTAATTACTTTTAGCTAGCTATAGGGAAGCAGACTCAAAAGATCAGATCGATGGAGGCCACCCTGGAACTGTCAACACCTACTCCTTTGGAACAATCCGAAACCTGGTTTCCTTTAATAATTTGCTCAAAACACAATAGTCCGAATTCAACGACATGAGCTGATTGAGAAAGATAAAAGGACCAATGTGAATATGAAAGGACGTTATTAAAAGGACTGGCAGCGGAACCGATCGAAAAGCCAGCAGGAAATTATCATATACTGAAACTATATAATAACACAGTGTAGACTTGAAAAACAGGCTGCGTTGTTCTTATTGCCAAATGAGTTAGATGCATCAGAGATCCATTAACTTGTGAGCAAGTTTCAGTTAAGTCCATCAACTTAGAAAGTAACTTTTTACGTCCATCAACTTGTAAGCATGTTTCGCCAGCCCATCAGCAAGTTAGGTCCATCAACTTAAAAAGTGACTTTTTAGGTCCATAAACTTTGTATGACGTATTATTTAGGTTCATATACCTCCACATGGATTTCTTGAGCTGATGTGGCATGCTAATTTGTCCATCTGAAATAGCTGTTGACTGTTCATTTTGTCAAACACGTTGTGAGCAAACGAGCAAACGTCGCCTCCGCCAATACGGGTGCATGAGCGAGCGTCGCGAGCACGCGGTCACGAACGGCGGTGCCACGGCCACGAGGAAGCGCGAGTTGGCTGCCTCAGCCGCGCCCGGGCGAAGCGCTGCCCCTACGCCACGACCACGAGGGTGCCGTGGTGGCAACGACGCCGCCTACGTGGCCACATCAGGCCTGCACACCTGTTTGGCCACGGCGACGCTCGTTCTCGCGCTTCGCATCGGTGGAGGTGATGCCAACTCGTGTGCCCATAAGGTGTTTGATGAAATGAAGGTCAGCAATCGCCGGCGCTATAGATGGACAAGTCGGCAAGGCTATGTCAGCATGAGAAAGCCCACATGGATGGATATGGACATAAGTGATACAAGATGCAAAGTTATGGATTCAAAAAGCCACTTTCTAAGTTGATGGACCTAATTGACACTCTTCACCGCTTAATGGACCTAAAAACCACTTTCTAAGTTGATGGACCTAACTGAAACTTGCTTATAAGTTAATGGACCTCTAGTGCATTTAACTCTTTGCCAAATTATTAAACAAAAGAAAATTATCTTTAAAAGGGGCCATGGTAATTAAGTGCAAGTTTGTGCTATACTATACTATTACTATTTCACTAAACTTTCAATGGGTGATTGCGAAGGTATATAGCCAGACCGTTTTATATGTCTGGACGACGGAAGTGACGAGGGACTAGGACTTTGGTGCAAACAAGGAGCTTCTAATCTTTTTTAGAAAAGGAGGAGCTTCTAATCTAATACTCGAATTGGAAGAGAACGTATGTAGCTTCTTATCTAATACTCGAATTGGACCGCAACCTTCGCTGATATATACGGTGGGAAAAAAAAAACAGTCCAGGTCACGTCAGGCATTTTTCTTCTAAAACCAAAGCGACACAATATATAACTAGTAGCTGATCATTAAACCCCTTGCAAGCAAGAAGCAGGCAAGTTAAGGCTAAGGTAGACGAAGCTCTCACTTATCGCTCAGATATTTTTTTATAAAAAAACTAGCAATCATATATCATATACGTGCATTGCAAGTGAACGTAGAACTTATTATGATGTCCTTTATATACTAATTGATAGTTTGTGCCAATGAGCTAGTTATGTTCGTTAAATTCAGTTGGATTGCCCCAACCTTATTTGAAATTCAAATGTTGGCGGTGGTTATCCTAGCCGACAATATGACGCAAAACGGGGGAGTGAGCGGAGGTCGCCCGCGGTGCCGGGCAGCTCCGCCTAGTCCTGAGGACCTTCAGCCCCTGCCCCCTCAGATGGGAAAGAATGAAGTGCTTTGATAATCGTATCGAAATAAATACTCTCATTAATATTTTCAACCACCTCCTACAACAAGAGTGAGCACCCCTTTTTTATAAGAGATCCCCCGACAAGATCCTCTTGATCTTTACAATCCTACCCCTCAAACCCTAGGGGCATTCTTAACTTAGCCTCTACTGCTACATTTCCCCCCAGGGGCAACGCGGTCTTTATCCCGTGCCTTGCCGTGGGCTGGGCTGCATTCGAGCTCCTCATCAGCTGCCACCGTGGGCTTTAAGCTTGGGCGGAGGTTCAGACCTCCGCCACAGAGGCAGCGCCCGGGAATGCCATACGTCTTCCAGCAACCTCCGCCTTCCGGCATCGTCGCGGTGGAGGTTTGGAACCTCTGCTCAGCTTCCTTCCTCCGCCACAGAGGCCGCGCCCGGGAACGCCATACGTCTTCCAGCAACCTCCGCCTTCCGGTATCGTCGCGGTGGAGGTTCGGAACCTCCGCTCGCCTTCCTTCCCCGAAAGAGATCGAAAAAACACCGAAAGAGAGAAAGGTCAAGTGTGTGCATGGGACCTGCGCCCAGGAGCGGAGGTGGGGGAAGGTATTTTCCCCCAACATTTTCCCCCTAGAGTACTTGGGCTGGCGCAGCGGGCCAACGCCCCTCTGTTTCCGTTCGTTCCTGCGGCGGAGGTTCCCCTTCCCCCCCCCTGGATCCCCGCGCGGCCCCCACGTGTCACTCTACGGTTCGTGCGGCGTGCGGCGTGACTTGATTTGACGGTTTGTCTTCCGTCCCTTCGGAGGTACCCCCGAGCCTATATAAGGGGCTGCGGCCGCCGTGCCTGCCGTATCGGCCGGCTTGTTTGCCTTCTTTCTTTCTACACCGTGGCTTCCGAGTCTTCTCTACCTCCGCTCGGGGCCTTATTCTCGGGTCCCTACTCTCTTTGCTCAGCGTTAGGGCTAGTGGGTGGGCTCGCCGCTTTGAGGAGTGCATGGTTGATAGTGCGAAGGCTCGGGACATTGAGGAGACCTTGTCGGACGTAGAAGCTTAAACTTGACGACTTGGTACCTCTCGAGTCCCTCTCCGAGATGGCGGACAAGAATGAGAAGATCACTTATGAGGTTGGTCGCAGCTGCTTGAACCAAATGATGGTGGATCACATGGTGACCGAAGGTGAGTTCAACAAGGGCCGGGCGAAGCTTCCCTGGCCGAGAAATTATCCCCGACCCTCCCGGTAAGGAGTACGCGGTGGTTTTCCGTGACTTCTTTACTGCGGCCTCCGCTTCGTTCCTTGCGCCTTCCCTGCGGGATGTTTTGGATGAGTTCAATGTGCAAATCCATCGCCTTACCCCCAACGGAATTGCCGCACTCAAAGAAGTTTGCGTGGGCTTGTGAGTCTTATGGAGCTCCACCTGATATTGACGCTTTTTGTCAATTTTACGAGCTTCGGCTAAAACACAAGAAGTTGGATGGCGCTATATGCCAGTACGGTAGCTGCTCATTCTTTCCCAAGCGGCGGCAAACCGAACCGAGGGTTGAGCTCTCTTATTGTCAAAAGAATAAATGGGACAAGGACTGGACTTTGAACTGGTTCTATGTCAAGACCCCGGGCTACACTTATGAGGAGTCTCGACGGCAAGAAGGTTACTCGCTATCCGTTTGCTTCCGTGATGACTCACCGAGCCTCGCTACTCCATCACGTCCCCTACCAAGTTTATCGCTACTAGGATCGCGTGCAATGAGCCTTCGCTATGGCCTTGCCCGGTATTCCTGAGGTCGCGATCTTGTGGAGGAGATGGTTGTTTGCCGATTTGTTGGCCATGGGGAAGAACATGCTATCGTTTCGTTTGGAGAACGCCCAACTCCCCTCTTTTTGGTGAAGCCGGAGGTGTGCCCTTTCCCCGATTTGGGGTTGTTAAGCCGAGGGTAAAAGTGATGAGGCCTTTGTTCGTGAGGTTGAGCCAAGGCTCGGAGATCCTTGGGGAGATCTCGGACAAGGAGTACCTTTGCTCGTCGCGCTGAGGCCGGCAACATGCCCCGCTTGAATCGTGTTTTTTCAAGAGATGGGCGTTAAATATGGTGATCACCCCTTTTCCGAGAAGCCGATTGCTACTATTCGAGAGAAAGAGTCTCTGCGCCGCCGCCGCAGGCGGTTTTCGTGACGCTCCCAAGCCAAACGGGTCGCAAGCGCCGCGGGGGTTCTTCCGGGTTGGCGCAGTCGCGGCAAGAGGACGCGCTGCCTGTCCCACGCCGCCCAGAGGTTGCGAACGTGTTGATACGCCTCGCCGTGGCGATTGCCTCCGGCAGCCTGCTCGCATTCTGCCGCTACTTCGGCCGGTGGGGGCCGCGATGACGATGCGGTCATTGGAGCGCAGGTCTCTGCGCTGAGGTGGCGTGGCGCCCCAGGAGAAGGCGCCTCTTGGGGCGGCCGGGCATCGGCTTCGTTCTTCCGTTTGTCGGTGTTTTTGGCGCGTGCTCACGACGATTCAAGGCTTCGATTCCACGCTGTTGTCGGCGACCGGGCGGTGGGGCGGGAGGTTTCCTCCCGTCGCCCTACCTCGCATCTGCGGAGGAGGCTTACGGTGCGGCTCCCTCCTCCTCCGCTGCTCATTTGGCCCCTGAAGCTCGGCCACCACCACCTGAAGTTCACGGTGACCTGGCCGGCGAACCTGGCTGCGGAGGTTTTTACTGCTATCGGAGATGGGAGCTGCCACTCTTTGTAAGTGTCGTCCTTTTTGACTTCTTTGTTCTCGTTTTGTGTTTTCGACCTGCTTTCGGTGGGCTTTGCTCAAGTGCTTGCGCATGAAGGTGCGGCTGGTGGCGGGATTGACCTGGCTCGTGTCGGTCTTGACCAAGCTTCCCGTGTCCCTCCCCTATTTGCCGGACCTTCGTTTGGAGGTCTTCGCGGCGAAGGCGAAGGTTTGGACAAATTTACTTTTTCTTCTTTGTTCTTTTTCTTTCGACCTTGTTTAATCTATTTGTTGCTACATTTGCGCTTGGGTGACTCGTGGAAACTCTAATTGGGTGGAGCTCCGCCTCCATAGTCTGCACGAGTAGCTTGAGGTTTGCCATTTCCTTTGAGCTGATTTTTTCCGGGCCCGCATTTTATCTTATTACCTGAAGTTTTTTGTTTGTCTACAGGGGAGACTCGCAAGTATTTGCAAGAGCTGGATTATTTCAAGCTTCTCCGCTTGAATTTGGAGCATCAGAGCATGGTTTGTGTCTACCTCCGCTCATGTTTCGGGGTTACCTTCCATTTTTCCATTTTTTTACTAACTCCTGTTCTTTTGTAGGGTCACCATCTCGCGGAGGCTATGGAAACACGTTGCTCTCGTCAAGTGCTTAAGCGTGGCGAGGCTCTGAACGCTCTCAAGGAGGAGGTTGAAACTCTTGTGGCTGAGAAACAAGCTTGAGCCTCCGATATGCGAGATTTCCGCCCATACAAGAGGACTGCTTAAGATCTTAGCGTTAAGCTTGAGTCTGCGGAAAAGGATCTTGAGGCTGCCAAGTCTGCCTCCTCTCTGCTGGAAGAAAGGCTAAAAAAAGCTACGATGTTAACGTCAACCTTCGCACAGAGGTTGAAAGCGAGAGGCGGGCGCTTAAAAACGCAGTTGAGCCGCCGAAAGCAATTGGGCGAGGCGAAGGAGGCCGCGATTGTTGTGGCTAGTGCTTATTCTCGATGTCGTTTCACCGCTATGGCGGTGTTACCCTCCTCTCGCCGGACGACCCATCGACCTTCGCTGTGTTGGATCGGATGCGCCCCGCTCTTTTCCCACTTTTCGCAGCTTCGTTGATGGCATCGCAGATTTCTCGGCTATGTCTTGCGCCAAGAATCTGGTGAACGCTCTAACGGAGGTGGGATGCAAGCACCTTCAGCTTTTGAAAGGAAAAGCCACCTATACAGACCCCAAAGATATTGCTTGGTCTGACCTTCGAGCTCCTATGCGCGTTGTGCGCGATTTTATCCGATACTGCTGGAGCCGGTTTGGTCGTGCCTACGCTCGTACTTTGGCTGAGGAGCGGAACGCGGAGGTTATTTTGCTTTATGCTGGTCTCATTTTGACGATTTTTCTACTTTTAGGCCCTTACTGACATGTGCTATGTTGTTACGTCAGTCGAGGCACGCTGGCGGCCAAGAAGGCAGAGGCTCTCAAGGCGTCACGTCCGGAGTCTTCTAGGCGGGCGGCAGAAAATCCGGGCGAGACGCGGAGGTGGATACCTAGGCTTAGGTTGAGATAGTTTCTGACTTAGGAGTGCTGCGTCGCTCATTTCGTAACTATACTCTCTGAGAGATATATTTGGCTTAGCCTTCGTTTTGATTTTGAATTGCCTTGCGCAGTGACCTTGATGGAACCCGCGCAAGTGCTTGATGTAACTCCGTTGACTATGATGAAGGACGGTGTTTACGCCGATGGACGGATGCTCGATTCTTTGGCCCGATAGTAACATTAATGATATGTTTAATTTTGTGGTTGAGGAGCTCGAAGTCCGCATAGTGATTTCGTGGGTTTCTTTGCTTGGCGGGGTCCTTGTACCCCGCCTTAGTTTTTTGGTTCGCGATCATGCGTTTCTTTGCACCTTCACGTGCAACATGTTGTAACTTGTTATATATTTTTTTGTGGCGCCATTGTCAGAAACTGCGCGCGTTAGTTTGTTTTGTACAATAAGATTTTTCCTTGTAATAAAACATTTTACTTTCTCTCGGGCGGAGGTCTGTTGCTTGTCTTTACATGATTTCGTACACTTGTGCCTTCGCTATTACATTTCGGTAGGGACTTGGCTTCTAAGCGCCATGTATGTTCTCTGGCCTTGTATATCCCCGCCGGTTCGGCGGTTGTTCCTGGTGAAGTTGAGATCGTTGAATTCATGCTTGGCCCTGTTGTTTCGCTTGACGCAGGTGCTGGAGTTGTGCTTGTACTTTTGCGTGTTTTCTCTCACCTTAGGACCTTCGCACAAAGATCACGTGCTTGGTTTTTGCCGGACCGGTTTGGCGGAGGTTGGTCTTGTACTCCTAGGCTCGCTCTCCAAACTTTACAAACTTTTGCTTGGTATCCGTTGTTTGGGGGGTTTTTTTTTTCTTTGGGAGTTATTGACGTGGAACCTTCTGGCCGGGGGGATGTTGCAAGCTTTTGCGTGGTATCCTCTTTTGGCCGAAGGCTCTAGTTCCACCCCGGCAAATTGTCCCTCAACGGTTACAAGTTTTTTTGCGTGGTGTCTTTTTGTTTGCTAAACCGGGTGAGACGCCCTTGCCTCCATTCTCTCCTTTCCCTCTTCCCTTCTTCTTCCGAATGGTCGGGGAGGGGGTTGCATGCACTTTTTATATTGCCCCTCGACTGTAAATGTATTTACTCCTTGGTGGTTGTGGTTGTTGCCGCCGATTGTCGGTCTTTGTTTAACACATGGCATTTATACCGAATAAATGTTTAATTACGCTTTAATTTATTCCTGTTTTGCATTTTTAGTGCTATTTACGGCATTGCTTTGGTGCCATTGACTCCTTTGTACTGGTGTCTTTGGATTTCCTGGTGCCCGTACCTTCGTTAGGGTCTTTTTCCAGGTTTAGCTCATTGCGGAGGTTATCTCCTTTAACTTCCTGGTGCCCATACCTTTGGTAGGGTCTTTTCCAGGTTCAATTTTTGGCGGAGGTTATCTTCTCTGATTTCCTGGTGCCCGTACTTTTGGTAGGGTCTTTTTCCAGGTTTAATTTTTGGCGGAGGTTATCTCCTCTGATTTCTTGGTGCCCGTACTTTTGGTAGGTCTTTTTCCGTGTTTAATTTTTGGCGGAGGTTGTCTCCGACTTACCGTGCTAATGTTTGCCGTGGAGGTCCCGTCGAGGTGCGCCTAGTCAGGTTTGCCCGCCTCGGTAGGTCCTCTTTTCCGCTTTGTCGTGTCGTCGAATGTTTGCTGCCTCGTTGCAGGTTGCCTTTCGACTCTTTTGCGCTATGTGTGCTTTTTTCTCTTCCTTTTTCCTTGGGGATCCTCTTTATATTTTCAGAGGTTGATTACAAAGGCTCTGCCTCGTTAAAAACCTCACCTCCGCAATGGAGTCCCCTTGTGAGGAAAAGAGTGCAGGCCTGTTGCCAAATGGCTGAAGGAAAAAGAAAAGATAGAAAATGCTTCTAAAATGAGGATACCTTCGCTTATATTTTCGCACAGGTCCTCTTACATTAGATGTAGTATTTTCTGAGATTTGCGGTGTTCCAAGTATGGGCGGAGGTTCGACCTTCGCTGTCTTCTAGCTTGAATGCCTCTTTGTTTGTTGTTTGTTTAGCTATGAATGGCCCTTCCCATTTTGATTGTAGCTTGCCCACTATGGTTGCGTTTGGTTTCCTTCGCAGCACTAGGTCTCCGTCTTCGATTAGTCTTTTTATTATGTTCTTGTCTCTCCATATCTTGGTTTGGTCTTGACATTTTATGATGCTTTCAAGGGCCTGCAGCCTCTCTTGCTCTATCCCCTCCTTGGAGCATGCTTCTTCTGTGACGCTGTTGCTAGTTACGCGGACGCTCTTGTGTTTTATTTCTTCTGGTGTCATTGCCTCTTCCCCGTACATGAGTTTGAACGGTGTATATCCTGTGGCTCTTGTGGTGGTAGTGTTGTGTGACCATATGACCCTTTGGTAGTTCTTTCGCCCCACCTTCCTTTGCGCAGTTGAACAACGTTTTTGAGATTGCCGAGAAGATCTCTCTGTTTGCTCTTTCTATCGCGCCATTTGACTCGTGGTAGTACACCGACGCGCGAAGGCTAGTGTTGTGCCTATAGACTTGCAAAGATTCTTTGAATTTATCTCAATCGAACTGTTTTCCGTTGTCCACAGTGAGCACCTTCGGGACCCCAAATCGCATATTATGTTTTGCCGTAAGAATTTCCCCGACCGTTTCGAGGTTATTGACGCTAGGGGCTTTGCTTCTATCCACCTTGTGAAGTATTCCACAGCCACTACCGTGAATTTGAATCCTCCTTGCGCCGTTGGCCGGGGCCTACCAGATCCATGCCCCATCTTTGCAAAGGGCCGATTGGGGGTATTGGTTGGAGTTCGATGAGGGCGAAGGTTTTTTGGTGGAGTACAACCGGCAAGCTTCGCATGTTTTGACTAGTTCTTCGGCGTCTTTTTGCATGGCTTGGCCAAGAAAAAACCCCGCCTTAGGACCTTCGCCGATAGGGCTCTTGGGCCTATAAAGCGATCCGCAGTTTCTGCATGTATTTCCTTCAAGAACTCGTTGCCTTCGCTTCGGATATGCACTTGAGCGGTGGCTGAACTACGCCCTTCTTATACAAGCCCTTGTCAATTAGCACGTAAGATCTTGCCCCGTACTTCATTCTTTCCTTATCTCGCTTTTTTTCCGGGGCATGAATGTTCCTTCAAGCATTTGTATTATTTCGCTCGCCAATCTTGCTCGATGTCGCTAGTATCTCTTTTTTTTTTCTCTCTCCGGAGGTAGCCGGTTTGGATGCTTGCTCGTAAAATGTCCCTTCCGTAATTCCCAGCTTGTTTGCCGCTGCCTTTGCTAGCTCGTCCGCCTCCGCATTTTCCCCCCTTGGTATGTGTTTTAGGGTGAAGCCTTGAAACTTTCTTTCCAAATTCGACTTGCTCGAGGTACTTTGCCGCCTCCGGTTCTCTTGCCCGGTATTCCTTTTCCACTTGGCCCGCCACCACCATTGAATCTGTTTTGACCGAGAAGTCTCTCGAATTCCCATGGCCTTCGCTTTGTTTAGGCCTAGAATGAGCGCCTCATACTCTGCTATGTTGTTTGTTGCCTTGAAGTTCAAACGGGCCGCGTACTTTGTTTTGGTTCCTGACGGGGATATCAACACTGCGGCGGCTCCGGTACCGTTGATGCCCCAGGCTCCATCGGTGAGCAGCATCCAGCTTTGCTCTGTGATTTTGTGACCTTCGCTGCGAAGGTGTCCAATCTGCCACAAAATCTACTAGTGCTTGAGACTTGATTGTTGTACGTGGGACATATGTTATGTAGTATTGAGATAACTCCGTGGCCCATTTGCCCATTCTGCCGGAGGCTTCTTTGTTGTTCAGAATTTCTCCAAGAGGTTGCGACGAAGGTACTATAATTTCATGCGCTTGGAAGTAGTGTTTGAGTTTCCTTGAGGTCGTTAGGATGGCATAGGCCAACTTCTCTCGCTTGAGTGTAGTTCAGCTTTAGCTGCCGCAAGGGCTTCAGAAACGTAGTACACTGGGCTTTGTTCCTTCCGACCTTCGCTTTCTTTTTCTTGGACTAGCACTGCACTGACCGCATGATCTGATGTTTGCTACATATAGGAGCAATGTAGCATCTTGTTCGCATCAGTAACTTTCGGTGTGTTTGCCGTGTATTCTTTTAGTTGGTCGAAGGCCCGAGATTGTTCCCCGTCCCCATTCAATTTTGTCGGAGGTTCTTAGAGCTTTGAAGAATGGTAGGCTTCTTTTCTGGCGACTTTGAGATAAATCTGCTCAATGCTGCTATCCTCCCAGTAAGCTTTTGTACTTCTCTTTTTGAGGTTGGTTCTGTCATTGCTAGTATTGCCTTTGTTTTCTCTGGGTGCTGCAATTCCTTCTGGGCCTACTATGCACCCCAATATTTTGGCCTCGCCGACCGCGAAGACACATTTCTCTGGGTTCGCTTCAAGCTGCGCTACGAGGTTTGCGAAGGTTTCTACTAAGTCTTTGATGTGTTCTTCTTTTTCTTTGCTCATGACAATGATGTCGCCGACATACGCAATGACGTTCCTCTGAACCGGTTTCCCAACACCTTACTTGTCATTCTCGCGAAGGTTGACCCTGCGTTCTTCAAGCCTTCCGCATTCCGAGGAAGCAAAGATGTGCCGAAAGGTGTTGTGAAGCTTATTTTTTATTCATCCTCTTTGTTGAGCCAAATCTGGTGATACCCCGAGAAGCAATCTAGAAGGGAGAACCTTTTGCAACTTGCGGCCCTGTCCAAAGAGGTGTCTATTCTCGGAGCCGAAACGCATCCTTTCTCGCAAGCTTTGTTTAGATCTCAGAAAGTCTATGCACATTCTCATTTTGCCGTTGCTTTTGGGCACTAGTACAACGTTTGCCAGCCAATCGGAGTACTTGACCTCCCTTATGACCTTCGCAACTAGGAGTCTTTGTACCTCCGCCTTGGCTGCTATGATTCTGTCTTCAGATATTTTTCTTTGCTTTTGCTTTTTTGGCCGGATACCGGGGTTGATGTCTAGGTGGTGCTGTATTACGTCTCTGGACACTCCCCTAAGATCCTCCGCGGACCATGCGAAGGTGTCCTTGTTCTCTTTTAGGGCTCCCAGCAGTTCTTCCTCTTCTTGGTGTGTTAAATTTGAAGCTATGGTTATCTTTCTGTCTGGTTTGGATTGTTCAAGGCACACCAGCTTTGTTGTCTTTTCTTCCTTTCTTCCCCCTTTGAAATTTGTTTTCCCTTTGGGCATATCTGGAGGTTCGTCTTTGTTTGATTCCTCCGATTCCACGGAGTTGACATTCTCTTTGGAGTCGTATTGTTTTCTCTATGTTTCTTGCCTCCCTCTAGCTTCCATGGACTGTGATCACTCCGTGCAGGGCTGGTAGCTTCATGCACAAGTAGCCCATGTGGATTGCCGCGCCAAACTTGTTAGAGAAACCTCTGCCCAGTATAGCATTGTAGGGATAGTTGAGGTCGACGACGTCGAAGGTTATGTATTCCGTTCTGGCGTTGTTCTGATGCCCGAAAGATACTAGGAGTGCAATCTTGCCCAACGCTTCCACCTTTCGCCCGCCAAATCCTACGAGGTGAGATTCCGAAGGTTGTAGCTGGTTTCTGCCTAGTAGCATTTTGTCGAAGGTGCTCGCGAACAAAATGTCTGCGGAACTCCCCGAGTCTACCAAGATTCTTTTTATCTCCCATACTGCTATATTTGCTGCTATTACCATTGCATCAGTGTGGGGGTAACTTTTTAGTTTCAGGTCTTGCTCGGTGAAGGTTATTGGGACCCTGGACCATTCCGTTGCTTTGACCTGGCCTTGCACTGCTATATTGTTCACTAAGCGGAGGTGGTTCCTCTTTTGCTTTTTGGTTTGGAATTCCATTGCTGAACCTCCGCTGATTGGTAATATTAGACCGATGGTCGGTAGCGGGTGGTGGGGGTTATGCTGATTTTCTTGGTTTGGTTCTCGCTTTGGTGGTGCTGCTGGCTGTATTTGTATTTGTTGCGGTGGGAGCGGCGGAGGTGGTGGTAGTGCTTCGAAGGTCCTACTTTGAGTTTGACTATCCAGGTAGGTTATATTGGGCAGCCTTGGATGACTGTAGGCTGGTGCTTGTTCTAGTCTGTATTGGTTGGGGTTTGCTATTGATCCTCGCATGCGAGGTTTGGGACGCCATGCCGGGTAGGTGGCTTGGAAAATATGATGCCGCTAGTGTTGAGGGATGTATCTGGTGCCGTTTAAAGCCGGGTATATTGGGCGCATCTTGATTTTGCCGGTTTGACGTAGCGTGGTGGTTGACTTCTCTGGCCGCAGCTGGTATGATGGTGCCTCCGCCTCTTTTCTCTTTTTCATTCTTTCTTGAGTTTCCTTTGCTTCTGGGCATTCTTTTGTTGCATGGCCTTTGTCTTCACCATGGAAGAAACAGTATGGCTTCTTTTCTCGCCGTTGTCCGGATTGTTTGTTCCAATTTCTTCCAGCGCTTTGCCTTGTTTGATTTTTGGCGGGCTCGGTGCTTTGGTGTGCACTTGTTTGCTGGTTTTGCTGGGTTTGCTGGTCGATACCCAGCACCTGCTTGTTGTGGGGCTGCTGCTGCTTATAGCCTCTCCCTGAGTCGGGGGTCTGCCTACTTGCGTTTTGTGCTTGCTTGTATTTGGTTTTGTTCCTCAACGCGTTTCCTGAGGTCGTTGTCCGATTTGCGGTATTTTTCAAACTCGAGTACAATTTCTCCATAGTCTCTGGCTTTTCTCTTGCCAAGTGTGCTGCGAATGGCCCGATTTTCAGTCCTTTGACCGCCGCTTCTATTGCTACCTCTTCTGGCACATTGGGAGCCTTCGCCTTCAACTGAACAAAGCGCTGGTAGTACTCTCTTAAGGATTCATCCTTTTCTTTGTTTGCGATGGAACAGTCTGATCTTTGTGAGGGATTCACCGGAAAATCCTTTGAAGTTGGTCATGATCTTGTCGCGAAGGTTCTCCCATGAGTATATCGAGCCTAGCTTGAGCATAGAATACCATGCGAGCGCGTCTCCTTCAGCGGCAATGACGAAAGATTTTGCGAGCACCGCATCATTCCCCCCTGCGGAGGCCACTGCTGTTTCGAAGCTCATGATGAACCGTAAAGGTCGGTTTTGCCGTTGAACCTTGGCGGTGTGATTGGTTTGTAGCCAACCGCCATGCTTTGCTGTCTATAATCCCTCTGACAGTGGGGAATTGTGATCAACTGTTCGTATTTGGCTTGCGGCGAATGTCGCAAAGGTTGGCCCCTGGCCGGGTGTGCCTGTCTGGGGTTGGCCGGAGGCGAAGCTTTCGAAAGATGGCCCTTGGGCAGGTGTCCCTTCTTGTGTTTGCCCCATTAGCATGCTCTGTATCTACGCTTGCGGGATTGCTATTTGATGTCTTGCCTCCGCCACGGCTTGACTTGTTTGTCTTTGCTCTGCGGCTTGCCGCAAAAGCTGCCGCCACTCTCTCCCTTTACGCTTGCAAGGCTTGAAGTTGGGCTTGCACTCTTTGCGACTCTTCTTCCGGCGTCGCTGCTGCCGGTTCTGGCTGTTGGGCCGTAGCTGGTTCCTCATGGTCTTGCGGAGGCACGGCGGTGGTATCATCCCCGCCTGTTTCAGTTCCGGCGTCGGAGGTTCGGCGTAGGTGCTTAGCGCATCGCGGCGCCTCGGCCTTCAGCGCGCTCCTCCTCCATGGCGTGTCCGTTCTATTGGTTGTCTTTTTTCCTCGGTGGCATGTTTGGGCTTTTGTTTGGCTAACCACGGTGGGCGCCAATGTTGGCGGTGGTTATCCTAGCCGACAATATGACGCAAAAGCGGGGAGTGAGCGGAGGTCACCCGCGGTGCCGGGGCAGCTCCGCCTAGTCCCGAGGACCTTCAGCCCCCCCCCCCCGGATGGGAAAGAATGAAGTGCTTTGATAATCGTCATCGGAAATAAATGCTCTCATTAATATTTTCAACCACCTCCTACAACAGTAGTGAGCTCCCCTTTTATAAGAGATCCCCCCGACAAGATCCTCTTGATCTTTACAATCCTACCCCTCAAACCCTAGGGGCATTCTTGACTTAGCCTCTCTTCGCTACATTTCCCCCGGGGCAACGCGGTCTTTATCCCGTGCCTTGCCGTGGGCTGGGCCGCATTCGAGCTCCTCATCAGCTGCCACCGTGGGCTTTAAGCTTGGGCGGAGGTTCGGACCTCCGCCACAGAGGCAGCGCCCGGGAACGCCATACATCTTCCACCAACCTCCGCCTTCCGGCATCGTCGCGGTGGAGGTTTGGAACCTCTGCTCAGCTTCCTTCCTCCGCCACAGAGGCCGCGCCCGGGAACGCCATACGTCTTCCAAGCAACCTCCGCCTTCCCAGATCGTCGCGGGCGGAGGTTCGAACCTCCGCTCGCCTTCCTTCCCGAAAGAGATCGAAAAAACCGAAAAGAGAAAAGGTCAAATGTGTGCATGGGACCTACGCCCAGAGCGGAGGTGGGGGAAGGTATTTTCCCCAACATCAAAGTTCCATATTAAACACTAGGTGTAATAAAATGTATAATTTAGTATGAATCGATTGGGGATTGACTCGCTTTAAATGATTTTCTATTGTTTGTATCTGTTGTGAGGTTAAAAATCCGTAAAGCGAGCCACACATGCTCCCGCGTGCGCCTTGACACGGACTCGGTCTCCAGCCAAACCACGGCATGAATGGTGTAGCGCCAGCTAAGTTTTACAGTTCAAAAACCTAATTGACTCTGTGTTGGAGGAGGATATAATCCACCAGGCCTCAGACTCTTACTGGGAGGGAAATGAAAACAACAAGAGTGGGAGTGAGGCATAGTGCCTATATTTGCCACGATGAAAATAAGGAGAGTAGGAAATTAATCAACAGAGAAGAGAGCGTCAAAGTGAGGCCTAGTTTGACGTAGCTCCCGGTGGCTTCGGCCCTACATGATTGTTGTTAGAGGAGCCAGAACTTTTAGGAGGCTCAGCAATCCTCATTGTGCAGTACTCCCTCCATATTCAAAAAAGTAGACGTCCTGGACCTCCTACCTGATTTCACTAAACCTGACGTTTTGGGCTTGTGAGGGTGATAATGGACGTGATTACCCCCGGCTTCATCCGTCCGTTTAATCGCTGCCGATCAAAAGGCTCGCGTATTCCAAAGGCTTGCATGCACCACACCGCCGCCGCATTCAACGCCGCGCTCGCCTTGCATGCACCACACCGCCGCCTTGGAAAAACAAGCGAACGGCAAAAATTGCGGCTAGCAAGGATCGAACCCGCGCCCCCGACTTGACCTCCTACACTAGCCATTTGAGCTGTGAATGTTTGTTGCATACTATGCACTTGCTGCTATATTTAATAGGGGTAGGCAGGGAAAACTACCCACTAATTAATGTATCCTTGGTAAGCACAATCATATCCTAAACGTCAACTAATTTGAGTATGGAGAGAGTAATATTTAGATAGCAAATTACATTCTCCTTCTCTAACACAACGAAAATTTCCTTTCAATTTTTCTCGACGAGTCCAACCGGTCGCCCGAGGTGGCGGCTCCGCCACTGGTGATTGTGTGCTGTTGCGCAAATCAAAACGGTTCTAGCAATAGCGTCTATATAAATAAAAACCATTGTCCATCAAGCGATTGCAATCACCTACTCCATCCGTCCCTTATTAATTGTCATTTTGGATATTCGTGCCACAAGTTTAACTTGATTTATAGAAAATACGTGTAATATTTATATCTTCAAATAAATTTGTTAAAAAACTAGATTTAAAGATCTTTCCCATGATACTAATTATGATATTAATCGATGATATTTACTATTTACTAAAATTCTTTGGCGCTTTGCTTCTTAGGAAGCGCAGTTTACAATTAAAAAGGGAAGGGACGGAGGGAGTACACCCGTCAATGCTCCTTTTTCCCTCTCGAGGATGGTGAAAACAATACATATATCCATGTTGACACAGGCATCTCGACTGATGTCGTAACGTCACACGCCGTCGGATTTGTAACGAATTAACGATCCGACGGCCATGAGCTGATGAGGCACCTACCAACCTACTCCCTTCATCCCTTTTTATTTATCGCTTCGCTTCCCAAGACACAAATACCGATAATTTTAATAAATAATAAATATCATCGATTAATATCATAATTAATATCATCGGAAAGATCTTTGGATCTAGTTTTTTAATAAAATTATCTAGAGATATAAATATTATACGTATTTTCTATAAATCAAGTCAAACTTGTGGCACGCATCCCACGGCGACAAATAAAAAGGGACGGAGGGAGTATGGATCCTAGCTGGGCAGGACAGGGGTTGTTTTGTCGTCTGTCGTCAAAAACTCAAAACAATGGAGCAGCTAAGCTAAGCAAAGCAAGTCAATATAGTACGGGATGAATGAGTGACCCCAGCGCAAGCGGACACAGACATCAGATTCAACAGACCCACCACCAACCGCTACCGCCGCGCTGCAGTGAACACTGAACAGAGACAGGAGGAGGAGGAAGCAGCCCCGAACGACGGAGTTCCTCTGTCAAGGTGGGCCCGTGTGCGGGTGTGTTGACCGCCTCCAATAGTCCCCATGCGCGCGCTGGCCTTGAGGATTAGAGACAAGACAAGACAAACTCGCCGCTCATGCCAGGAAGGTCGCGTAGTGATGGGTGTATATTAGACACGCGCGTGAATAGCAGCTTACTATCTTAATAGTAATTATTAGTAGGCCAGGCTCCTTAGAATAATCAAATGCAATCAAGCGCAGCGCATATGCAGCAGCAGCACAGCAGCCCGTGCCAAGTCCAAGGTCGTCGTAGCAGCATATCCAAGCTAGCAGTGCGAGAGATCCAGTCAAGGTCAAGGCTGATAAACAAGCTTGTGTACTGGCAACTGGTCCTCACCAACTTCGCACAGAGCCACGGTCTCCGTCTCTCACCGTATATATAGCCTCCTCTTCTCCTCCGGCAACCTCAATACATGCAGATAGGCCGGCCGCCGGGAGAGAGAGCCAGGCAAAGCCCAAAGCCTGCTAGCCACCTACCAAAGGCAGGCAGGCAAACTGGCATCAGAGGCAGGCAGGCACATTCAGCTAGCAATAATTCATCCGATATTCCAACAAGCTAATAGGGAGATTAGCTAGTTTTGGTTATTAGTTCGAGCTAGCTAGCTAGCTAAGAAGATCGAGGTGAAGATCGATCAGAATTAATTGATCGGCGAAGATGGACCGGGAGATCCACCGTGTGACGAGCCTCCGCCGCGACAGCTCGCTGTGGCGGCGCGGCGACGACGTCTTCTCGCGGCAGTCGTCGCGGTTCCAGGACGAGGAGGACGACGAGGAGGCGCTGCGGTGGGCGGCGCTGGAGCGGCTCCCCACGTTCGACCGCGTGCGGCGGGGCATCCTGGCGCTGCCCGACGCCGGCGGCGAGAAGGTGGAGGTGGACGTGGGCCGCCTGGGCGCCCGCGAGTCCCGCGCGCTCATCGAGCGCCTCGTCCGCGCCGCCGACGACGACCACGAGCGCTTCCTGCTCAAGCTCAAGGAGCGCATGGACCGCGTCGGCATCGACTACCCCACCATCGAGGTGAGGTACGAGAACCTCAACGTCGAGGCGCAGGTGCACGTCGGCGACCGGGGGCTGCCCACGCTCATCAACTCCGTCACAAACACCATCGAGGTACATCTCGTCTATCTCATGCATGATCATCGATCCATTATTGATCACTGGATCATCAGATTTATTTCCTTTTCCTTTTCTTTTAATTTTCTAAATTAACAACGTTACGACACTTCGTTAATTATATTATTGTACCGTGAAAACGTCGATGGCAGCTCAGCTCGATGCGTGTGCATGCATGTGCCACGGTAGGGCCAGCTAGCCCCTGTTTCTCTATGTCTACTTGGCCTGTGGTCGACAGAGAGAGACGCCGGAGCGGGAAAGGCACCTGCAGCTGGGGAGCAAGACCAAGTTTCTTTTGCTCAAGTTGCTCGCGTTGTTATATTATACCTGGTCGGTAGCTTTGGGTAGGTGAGAGTGACCGTGCCGGTGGACGGTGGTGACCGTGTCGGCTGGCTCTGGCTGGGTCGTCTGGGTCTCTGGCGGAAGACGGAGCAACGGCAGCTCCATCGCTCCATGACATTTTACTACTAATGTCGACTTGCCTCGAGGGAATGAAGGCGACACAGCAGCAGGATGGTGTGTGTGCATATTTATGCTAGTCACATGCAGTGAACAGGTCCGTAATTAGTAGCTAGTCAGCGTGCAAGTTATATAAAGCCACCAACCAGGGGTTGGACTATTCAAACATTTCGGCTTCTCGCAAGCTAGCTACCCATCAACAGCTGCATCAAGTTAACCAACAACCTTCCTCCACCACCTTTTTTTTTCTTCAATTTCTCTTGATCTTTTTTTTTTTTTTGAAATCAATTTCTCTTGATCTTGATTGAAGGCAGCTTCGAATTTTCTTTAGTTTATATACTAGTGTTTTGAACAAAGGGACCAGATTCAGTCAGTAGAGCCCAAAAAAAGCCCAATATTCTGCTACAAACCACTCCACCAAGGCCCAGTGGCCCACAGAATCCTTCCCACACCAACTAATATAACTAACTGACTGCCCTCCACTAAAAAAAAAAATCGAGGGCAAAGTTGATTCCACCCGACCTCTCCCGCCACGCCCGGCACCAACCACCCATAGCCGCCGCCGCCGCGCGGCGCAGGCGGCGCCTACCCCACTCGCTCATTGTCTATCCCGGCCGTCGCATTTCCGCCCATACCGCGAGGAGTAACTACCATGACGGCCGTTCGCCGTGATTCCGGAAAGCGGCTTTGCGGCGTTTCGTCGAGCACCTGCTGTGCGTGCTCAAGTTCTCGCACCTTGCTTCTTGCTTAGTCGCTGCGACTGCGTGATTGTTCACTGCGACATAGAGTATAATTTATGCATCATTACCTACTAAAATAGAAGTACCTCTGCTGTTTCTCCCTCCCAGGCCATCGGGAACGCGCTCCACATCCTGCCCAGCAGGAAGCAGCCGATGACCGTCCTCCATGACGTCAGCGGGATCGTCAAGCCCCGGAGAATGACCCTGCTTTTGGGACCTCCCGGCTCAGGAAAGACCACCTTGCTCCTGGCGCTGGCAGGGAAGCTCGACAAGGACCTAAGGGTTGCAGGGAAGGTCACCTACAATGGGCACGGATGAACGAGTTTGTCCCGGAGAGGACAGCGGCCTACATCAGCCAGCATGATCTTCACATTGGGGAGATGACTGTGAGGGAGACCTTGGCCTTCTCGGCGCGGTGCCAAGGTGTTGGCACTAGATATGGTACGCACGCATGTGGCTTCTTTTTATTTCAGACCATTGGATGGGTTATGTTGTCTCTGGGATGAGTACTAAGCTTTGTTGTTTACCTTGTTCCAGAAATGTTGACTGAGTTGGCGAGAAGGGAGAAGGCAGCCAACATCAAGCCAGATCATGATATTGATGTCTATATGAAGGTGAGGCTGTTACAGATAATAAGAGCATTCTGTGCTTGATAAAACTATTTATGCAAGTATAAAACAGGAACGATTCAACACTTAAGGTGGACTGTCATATGTATTACTCCTGCCTGTTTATTTGCAATTTGGTAACAGCTATTTATTTACCTATAAACTTCTGTAGGCCTCAGCTATGGGTGGGCAAGAATCCAGTATTGTTACAGACTACATACTGAAGGTACAGTCTGCTAGCTGTAACACAACAAAAAAATGACTTTTGTTATCACGAAATTGAGATCTCATGCCTGCTGCGTGCCTATATATACCTGCAGATATTAGGCTTGGAGGTCTGTGCTGATACGGTGGTAGGAAATGAGATGATGAGGGGTATTTCCGGTGGTCAACGGAAGCGTGTCACAACAGGTACAAGCAATGATCAAAATAGAAACCCAGGACATCATTTCTTCCCCCTAAAATTGTTGTATTTTAACTGTAAAAATTCGCTAGAAAACACATTCTAACCTCCTTATGTCTTCTCTGCTTAGGTGAAATGCTTGTTGGTCCGGCAAGAGCTCTGTTCATGGATGAGATATCCACTGGACTGGACAGCTCAACCACATACCAGATTGTGAATTCACTTAGGCAGACTATCCACATCCTTGGTGGAACTGCAGTCATTTCCTTGCTCCAGCCAGCACCTGAAACATACAACTTGTTCGATGATATTATACTCCTATCCGATGGGCATGTTGTATACCAGGGCCCCCGTGAACATGTGCTCGAGTTCTTTGAGTTCATGGGCTTCAGATGCCCTGCCAGAAAGGGTGTTGCTGACTTCTTGCAGGAAGTATGTGCATCATCTATAAATCCTGTCATCTAGTGATTTTGATTTTAAAGACGAAATGCACTGATATGTTTTATTCAAAAGGTGACATCAAGGAAAGACCAGGGGCAGTATTGGTATCGGCAGGACAGGCCATACCGTTTTGTGCCTGTGAAGAAATTTGCAGATGCATTCAGTACATTTCACGTGGGCCGGTCCATACAAAATGAACTTTCAGAGCCATTTGATAGGACCCGAGCCACCCTGCTGCCCTAGCTACTTCAAAATTTGGTGTCAGCAGGAAGGAGTTGCTGAAAGCCACTATTGATAGGGAGCTTCTACTCATGAAGAGGAATGCATTTATGTACATTTTCAAGGCTGTTAACGTAAGTTCAATTTTTTTATGCTCATTTTGAAAATTAAGGTAGAGATTAGATGGCATCAATCTGAACCTTTCCATTATTGTTGCAGCTCACTGTTATGTCGTTTATCGTGATGACCACATTTTTCCGTACCAATATGAAACGGGATGAAAATTATGGAAACATCTACATGGGAGCACTCTTCTTTTTGCTCTCGACACAATCATGTTCAATGGTTTCGCAGAGCTTGCCATGACTGTCATGAAGCTTCCGGTTTTCTTCAAGCAAAGGGATCTTCTCTTCTTCCCTGCATGGGCCTACACCATACCGTCATGGATTCTTCAGATTCCTATCACATTTTTGGAAGTCGGTGTTTATGTTTTCACCACATACTATGTCATCGGATTTGATTCCAGTGTGATCAGGTAAGATGCGTTAGGACACATGTCTTGTATCTCAGAATCTACGAAATGTGCTCCTTTCATGACACTTGTTTGCAATTAGGAATAATCAAATTGAACATTGAATGATAAATAAGTTTGTTGCACGAAGTCTGAATGATTGTTTGTCATCAGGTTCTTTAAGCAGTATCTGCTGCTCCTTGCACTCAATCAGATGTCTTCTGCTCTTTTCCGCTTCATTGCTGGAATTGGAAGGGACATGGTTGTGTCTCATACCTTTGGCCCCTTAGCACTGTTGGCTTTTCAAACACTGGGTGGCTTTATACTTGCAAGACGTAAGTAACTCAACTTTCCGTGATAGCATGATCGATGTTCTTTTTTCTTTCAAAACAATGAATGATATTCTAATCTATATGTTTATCTTGATTTATCTCTCCCTTTTCCAGCTAATATAAAGAAATGGTGGATTTGGGGTTACTGGATCTCTCCTCTATCGTATGCACAGAATGCCATTTCAACAAATGAATTTTTGGGGCACAGTTGGAGCAAAGTAAGTACACCATATCTTGAGCAGCAGAAGAACTAACAAAACATGGTAAATATAAAAATTAAAATGCATTTCTTGGTACAGATTCAAAATGGAACAACTGTGGGAATTACTGTTCTTCGTAATCGCGGTATCTTTACTGAAGCTAAGTGGTATTGGATTGGGCTTGGTGCCTTGGTTGGATATGCTCTCCTCTTCAACCTTCTCTACACTGTAGCTCTTGCAGTTTTGAGTCGTAAGTATATTTATAACACAATTTTTTATATTTATAACAGCCAAAATTAGCAATTCAGTGATTTGAGTTAAAAGATTGTAACTTAGCAACTTGCTTTTTTTTCTGACAGCATTCACTGATTCCCACGGATCAATGTCTGAAGAGGAATTGAAAGAAAAGCATGCCAACTTAACTGGTGAAGTCATAGAGGGCCACAAGGAAAAGAAATCTAGGAGGCAGGAGTTGGAACTGTCCCACATTGTTGGCCAAAACTCTGTGCATAGCAGTGAGGATTCTAGCCAGAACGGGAAGGGAATGGCACTTCCGTTTCCACCATTGTCACTTACCTTTAATGACATAAGATACTCGGTGGACATGCCAGAGGTAATTTTCTTTTCCATGAAGTTGAAATACAAAAATGTATGATATAACCAAGATTTCTTACCTGATCATATTTTTTTTATACGCAGGCGATGAAAGCGCAAGGAGTGACAGAAGATCGTTTGCTTCTTTTGAAGGGTGTTAGTGGTTCTTTTAGGCCAGGAGTCCTAACTGCATTAATGGGTGTTAGTGGTGCTGGAAAGACCACCCTTATGGATGTCTTAGCCGGCAGAAAAACTGGAGGCTATATTGAGGGAGAAATTACCATCTCGGGATATCCAAAGAGGCAAGAGACGTTTGCCCGCATATCAGGATACTGTGAGCAAAATGATATTCATTCTCCACATGTAACAGTGTATGAGTCACTCCTATTTTCTGCATGGCTACGCCTTCCTTCTGACGTCGACTTGGAAGCAAGAAAGGTTAGTAACAAATACAAGCAAATAATTATGTCCCTTTTTTTTTGCCTCCTTAACTGATTGTAGACCTTATCTGCTAAACTTCTTGATAACAGATGTTCATTGAGGAGGTCATGGATCTTGTAGAGCTCACATCACTGAGGGGTGCACTTGTTGGGCTTCCTGGAGTGAGTGGCCTGTCAACAGAGCAACGCAAGAGGCTAACTATTGCTGTGGAGCTTGTTGCCAACCCTTCTATCATTTTCATGGATGAGCCTACCTCCGGTCTTGATGCTCGTGCAGCTGCAATTGTGATGAGGACTGTAAGGAACACTGTCAATACTGGAAGGACTGTTGTTTGCACCATTCACCAGCCAAGCATTGACATATTTGAAGCATTTGATGAGGTGACTGATTGTTCTTGTTCTTGTGTGTGTGCGTAAGAACGGGTGATATTGTTAGACAAGAGCATATATTGACAGTTCTTTATGTCTGAATTACAGCTTTTCTTAATGAAGAGAGGTGGAGAAGAGATATATGTTGGTCCAGTGGGCCAGAATTCGTCAAAATTGATTGAGTACTTTGAGGTGAGAATAGAAGTAAATGAACAGTTATCGGTTATCACTGCATGTTTTAACCCCAATTGGCTGCTAAACCAAATGAAAATCCTATTATTTGTACAGGGAATTGAAGGTATTAGCGAGATAGCGGATGGATATAACCCAGCCACGTGGATGTTGGAAGTGACCTCTAGTTCTCAGGAAGAGATCCTTGGGGTTGATTTTAGTGAAATCTACAGGCAATCAGAACTATACCAGTAAGCCTCCTGGCATGCAATGCAGAACCAAAGCCGAGGATAGGTCTTTGAACGATCAATCTAACTGATTTTCATTTTCATTATTATTTCAGAAGGAACAAGGCACTCATAGAGGAGCTGAGCACACCTCCTCCTGGCTCTAGTGATCTCAATTTCCCTACACAGTACTCCAGATCGTTCTTTACTCAATGCCTAGCTTGCTTTTGGAAGCAGAAGAAGTCATATTGGAGGAACCCATCCTACACAGCAGTGAGGTTACTGTTCACCATTGTCATTGCGCTCATGTTTGGAACCATGTTCTGGGACCTTGGACGAAAAACGTATATCATCTAACTTTTTTTCTATTTACAGATCTATAAGTCGATAATAGCTACACCATGTAGTATATTTTCTAACGCCTTACTCATGTCGCCGGTGCAGTAAAAAACAGCAGGATCTGTTCAATGCCATGGGATCAATGTATGCCGCAGTTATATACATCGGAGTGCAGAACTCTGGTTCTGTTCAACCAGTGGTGGTGGTGGAGCGAACAGTCTTCTACCGAGAACGAGCAGCGGGCATGTATTCGGCTTTCCCTTATGCATTTGGACAGGTAATTTGTGTTACTCTCTTCACCATTGTAGTTCCTAGCTTATGGATGTGAATGATGAAATCTGAATTCTTTTGGCCCAAGAACCTAACGATTTTGCTTTGTTCTTTTGCAGGTCGCGATTGAATTTCCGTATATCTTTGTCCAGACTTTGATATATGGAGTACTAGTCTATTCAATGATTGGATTTGAGTGGACTGTTGCCAAGTTCCTCTGGTACCTGTTCTTCATGTACTTCACCCTGCTCTACTTCACGTTCTATGGGATGATGGCCGTCGGCTTGACTCCAAACGAAAGCATAGCAGCCATCATCTCATCGGCATTCTACAACGTGTGGAACCTCTTCTCAGGGTATCTAATCCCCCGACCTGTAAGTAACACTCCTCTTGGTTTTGCATTTTCCATTTCTTATTATTGCGTAGAGACCTCAACAGTTCACCAGTTTCTCATTACTCATGATGCTTTCATTTTTTTTCTTTCCCTTCAGAAAATGCCTGTCTGGTGGAGGTGGTACAGCTGGATCTGCCCAGTCGCATGGACGCTTTACGGATTGGTTGGCTCCCAGTTTGGCGACATCACGCATCCGCTCGAGGACGCAGCAGTGCCAGGCCAGACCGTGGCACAGTTTATCACGGATTACTTCGGCTTCCATCACGACTTCCTGTGGGTTGTTGCAGTGGTGCACGTTGGGCTGACCGTTTTCTTCGCGTTCCTGTTCAGTTTTGCCATCATGAAGTTCAACTTCCAGAAGAGATGAGGACAGGAGGCGCAGGCCATTGGTAATTGTTGCATTAATTTATTGGCGGTGGGTGGACAGCATGCCTGCTGTGCGTGTAGCATAGCATCTACTGCCCGTGGACTAGATTTAGTACAGCTATCATGTAAATGGTATATAGAGTTTATTTTGTATTTCAAGCGTATAGAAACCCCAGAAGTTGTAGGCAAACAAAAGCCTTGCCTTGTCAAGAGTTGAGCCTCCTGTTGCCCTGACCAGCTGTAGCTGATACCTGTCAAGAGGCACAGAGCGCTTCTCAGAGAATGTAGTGTATACTGTCATTCTGATGAATCAGTGGGAGCAGAATTTTGACCAAGTACCTCTGCAAATGTCTTGAGAATGTCAGATTGATGATACTCATGGTTCTATGGAATTTACAGTATGGCTGCCGACTGTGCAGCCTGTTGAGCA
This sequence comes from Chrysopogon serrulatus, assembly GCA_015844335.1. NCBI lineage: Eukaryota > Viridiplantae > Streptophyta > Magnoliopsida > Poales > Poaceae > Chrysopogon > Chrysopogon serrulatus. The sequence goes on along the minus strand of JADLZL010006139.1, from coordinate 1,427 downwards.
TTGCCCGTTCAAGTGTAACTGCATTTGCAGCGGCCATTTGACGGGTAGCTTGCAACGAAGAGACACCTCTTTTTCGTTGCTCTATCTAAGTACAGACTTGGAAAGATGGCAATCAAACTGAGCGGCTGTTGACGCTGACGAGGAGAGCAGAGGACCGCGTAACCGTGTTGTCACCTGAAATGCCAGCAGAGCGGGTTCCCTGTTTCCCTGTGGAGCATGTGCTTTTTCCTCCATGTGATCTGGGCATGACTGACCGTTGAGCGCTGTATCTTGGCCTAGGCCGTTCGTCCGCAGAGGACAGGCGGCCCGCCCACCTGCCTGTCATGGATCGGCGCCTCCTGACCCAGCAGCGCTTGCACACGCATTTTTTGATTTACTATTATTTTTCAAAGATTTAGTTGAAATAAATAAAAAACAACAAGACAAATCCGCCTTTAAATCCGCTTATTACCAAGAGGTAAAATAAGGAAGTGACTACTCAACATTCGACTGATTTCTATTTGTGTATCAGTCAATTTTTGTTCAACCAAGCAGAACAGTACACATGGAACCAATAAGTACGAACAATACTCATCACTCATCAGTTAACAAAAATGTCTTGATGGACAAGAAAGGAAAATGCCTGAACGAAAGCAAATCCAGAAATCTCTTCCGGCCAGTTGATCGGAACACAGGGAGAACAAATTAAGCATTCAGCAGGTAACAAAAGAGAATTACGAGCTGCTAGCCTGATCTCTTCTCAAGATACACCCCAAGTTTCTCGTGCATGCATTTTCTCTTTGTGTTCCTTTTTTCCTCAACTGGATTCGGTGTAAAGCAAAGGGAGGACAGACTAGCAGTTGCAGTTACCATTGCACTTGTGATAATTAAAGAAGCACATCCCAGTAATCATAAATTAAGCATTCAGCAGGTAGCAAAAGAGAATTACGAGCTGCTAGTTTTCCAAACTAAACCTGATGATCAATATTTGTTATACAGTGCTGGTTGCTGGCTTGCTGCTACTGCTATCTGAGGTACCTGCATAACACATGGAGACATGAAACAAGCTGTATAACTGAAAGAGAGGCAGACAGAATAGGAAAATTCAGAACGGAAATTGCAGCCCAGCTTCTTCCATAAAGTATCAACAAACAAGGCCAAATTAATCGAGTTGACAAGAAAGTTTAACAATTGCATATGTAAAATACAAGTGATCGCCTAAAACAATGCAACATCAAGACCATTCAAAGCCTAGTAATAATTTTCTCAACTGAAAATTACCTTGCCGTACAGTTTACCATGACAAACTCAACTTACAGGTTTCAAAAAAATTCAGTATTTTGATAGACATTTTAATATGCTTGGTTTTATTATCACAGATGACCTTTAATGAGTGAAATTACATAATCAGTTGCAGGAGAGAAAATTATTATGACTGTTTTTCTTAG
>JADLZL010006138.1:0-82626 GCA_015844335.1 Chrysopogon serrulatus | reverse complement strand
GTGGTTTGGTCCAAATTGCTTCTCCTCCGTCTTAATTCTTTCTAGTAGCTTTTCTAGGTGCTATTTAAAGGAGTCTTAAGCGGAGTATCGTGTTGTTTTTTTTTTTGCCCTATATTATTAAAAGTATGCTTATGCTAAGTTCAAAAAGTCTTTTTTTGCTTGATCCGTAGGTTCGATCATGCATCATGTTTAATTCACTTGTTTAAAGAATCATATCCCCGATAACAAGTGGTTGGGCTAAGTAAAATCAGTCCTATTCTTGCTAGCCCTAGGATTTCCATCTTATAGGCTTTGCTTGTGTATAAATATGATCTCGTCTATAACGGATGTCCGGCAACACTCGTGCGGGTTCTTCACACGAGGAAGGTGCGGTCCCAAGCACCACCAAAGACCCCCAGTCTTTGGGCGATGCGATGAGCGACTTTAGTAAATGCCACTACGTAGAATTCTCGTGCATTTGCGAGAAATGGGTCGGCAGAATCAGAATGTACCATATGAGAATCATGGTCGTCGTAATCATGACGAAGTCACATATGCGGATTTCACCGAGACCCGTCCCCCGGTCTTTACCAGGGCTGAGGAACCTTTAGAGGCTAATGACTGGCTTCGTATTATAAATCTAAAGTTTGACTCGCTAGAGGGTTGTCCCGACTTGTTGAAACCCAAGTTTGCTGCCCAACGGTTGAGAGGCCCCGTGATTGCGCATGGTGGGCAAACTTTCTTGCACGTCAGCCAGGTCGGACGACAAGTCACTTGGGCTATGTTTCAAGATGCCTTCCGTCAGCATTTCATTCCTGACGGAGTAATGCAAGCCAAGCTGGAAGAGTTTCTAGCAATAAAACAAGGTGGTCGATCGGTGGTGCAATATGTGAACTGCTTTTAGTCGGCCTATCACAATATGCGCCGAACATGTGGATCTTGATAGCAAAAAGAAGAAATGTTTTGTTCGGGGTTTAAAGAGTGATATTGAAACTCACCTTACTGCCAACCCAACTGCCACTTTCTATGAGGCGGTGGATATCGCCATATCCTATGAAAGATCGATGCTTAAACAGAAAAATGAAGAGCGGCGTGTGTCCTCTAACCCATCTGGCGGAATCCAGAAACGCCAGAAGATTACATTCCACCCTACTCAGCATACCCACCAGCAATCCCGTTATCCGCAGCACCAACAAAGTCACCAACCCTATTACTATCCACCACAGCAGCAGCAAAGCCATCAATCTTATCATCACCCACAACAGCAGCAAGCCTACAGGCAACAGGAGAACATTCATCCTGCTACCACCACCTATCCCCAACAGCCGAGTACCCAGGGTATTCGAACTCCCACTCCATCAACTCCCCATGCTTCGTCTACTGGTAGAGGTCGCTGTTTTAATTGTGGAGAGCCACACTATGTTCGATATTGCCCCTACCCAATCCAGAATACCTCTAACTTCCAGCAAGGGTCGGGCAATCAGCAGCATCAGGGTCAAGGCAGGGGTAAATCACAGCATGTCCCGAAGGTAAATGCCGGGAGAAAATCTGGGCGTGTGTATCACGTTCAAGCTGGAGATGTTCTTGAAGGAGAATCTGTTTTAATGGGTATGTTTCTTGTCACCAGTCACCCTACAATTATGTTATTTGATTCTGGTGCATCATATACATTCATCAACCATACTTTTGTTACAAAGCATGAAATCCCCATGAAAGAAATTAAAGACAAGTTTTTGATACAATTGCCGGGAGGGCGTGTATATATACAAGAAATGATATATCAAGTTCTTATATCTTTTAGTGGGTATCTCTATCCCATGAATCTGATAGTACTGAAGAAAAAAAACATAGATGTGATCTTTGGAATAAATGGGTTTAAGAAATTCTTGAAGGAGCCTTTCCCGGAGTTTTTACCTTGCTTCCCCTAAGTCATGATTCGTTTCTAAGAATTGTGACTTTCCGAAAACATGAGACTTGTAATATGAACCTTTCTACCTCCCTTATGAAACCATGTAAGATGTGTTTGCTTGACACATTTCCTTTTCCATTACTTAGCCCTAAGCTTTGAATCTCGGGACGAGATTCCTTTTAAGGGGAATATAATGTAACACCCCCGGTGTTACGTTAACCTAAACCTGCCATGTCATCATCATCATTACATGAGCATTCATAATTAGAGAACACAAATGCAAACAACCAAAGTGAATTTATTTAATTTTAGGATTGGTTGCGCTCTTTTATATCGTATGTGTATGTGAATGCCTTTAAACTTCACTCACATGTTTACTTTTATTAATAAAAACAATCAACTAAAATGAATCTTGATGTTTGCAAGTGCTTGGCTAACCCTAACTCACACATCAAACAAGTTTTCTAAAGTAAATGATGCAAAAGAAAGAATCGAAATTGAATTCGGAATCCGAATCCCAAAACCCTAACTCTAGTGGTTAAGGGTTGGATTTGAATTTCAATTTCACTTTTGAGGAGCTAACCATAATTAATTTTATAAATAAAAGTTGCCAAACTTTGGTACCATTTCAAAGTATGAAGTTTGTACTTTGAAAGTGTGCCATTGGTGGGGTTTGAAAAGTACCACATCATTATTAATTAATTGCCCAAAGATTCAATTTGAAAATCTTTTCAAAAAGAGTGAATTTCAAAGTGTTTTTGCCCCCTTTACAATTTCACCTCAAAATATTCAAAATTTGGGAAAACTTCAAAAATACAGTTTGTGCATCTCTTTGAGCTCTACAACTTTGGTATATAAAGTTTTTCAAGTTTTTTGAATAGAATTTGAAGTAATTTCAAAAGTTGTTTGAATTGCAAAATGCCCCCTTTTGAGTTTTAAACTCTAATTCAAAAAATTATTTGGTTTCATGAAAAACTTCCTACATGAAAGTTGTAGATAATGAGAAATAGAACAACTTTTATTTTTGGAGATTTTCATCTTTTATTCAAAAATTAAAAGTAATTTTGAAATCCTTAAAATTTAGTTTTTGACCTCTTTTTTGAATTTGAAATGCAAATTCAAAATCCATTTAAAATCTGACAAAACTTCTTACATAAAAGTTGTAGAGCATGAAATTTGGAGCAAACTGTATTTTGGGAATTTTTCATCTTTTATTCAAATTTCGGGAGTAATTTGAAAAGGGGAAGGGATGAGCCGGCCGCTACGAGATCAACGATTGGGGGGGGGACACCTGCCTCGCCCATGCCGAACACTCTTTGCCAGCGCTGCCGTGGCCTTCTCGCGCCCTCGCCGTCGATCCTTGCTGCCGAACATCTGGCCGGGTTCGTGAAGTCACCCGCCACCTCTCCACCTTGTCCATGCTCTATAAAAGCTAGCACCGGCCATCGTCGTCGCCTTTTTTCTTGTCTACGCCATCGCCGCCGAGAGCTCGGTCGCCGGAGAAATTCCCGCACCACCGTCCACTATCATCCAATCCCTCCTGCAACCATCTCCGCCACCTCTTTGCGCGTCGACCGAGCGGTGTTGGGCAGGTTAGAACCGCCGGGAGTAATCCTAGCCATCACCTTCTCCTCCAAGCTAGCGGCAATGGCCGCCGCCGAGCTCATCTCCACCGCAACCACCGCCCTGCTGCTCCGGCTCGATTGATCCATCGCGGCGCAACGTGTTCCTGGTGATCTGTTGACTCTACCCATGCCTCCTCCGAGCTTGCTACCACGTCCAACCGGTCGGAACGCGACCGCTCCGATGGCCGCGCCGCCCGTCGAGCAGCTGCGGCCGTATGCGTGCGTGCTCCGTGCGCGGAGTGGCCGTATAGTACCTTGTCGAGTTCGCCTCGGTGAGAGGAGCTTTGTTGGTATAGCTAGTTGCGTCGGGGAAGCTGCCGACGGGCAGCAGCGCCGCCGCCGTCTGGCCGGCCGGAGAAAAGAGAGAGGAGGAGGGGTGGCGCGGCACGGGGCCCCGCCCCCGGTGAAAGAAGAGAGAGAGAGGAGGCGCGTGGGCTCGGCCGGAGCGGGCAGCGCTGCAGCAGCGCTGAGCAGGCGGGCCGGCACTTTGTGCGGCGGCTCGGGCCGCCTGATGAGCCCGCAAAGGGAAGGAGATGCTTTTTCTTTTTCCTTTAAAATTTTCAAATGCAGTTTTCATCTTTTTGCCATAAATTCATTTGGGCAGTTAAAAATAAAATAAAAATATGCATGTGATCTCTGTGATGTGCTCTGTCCATGAAAAATACTAACCATGTTTTTCCAATAAGTTTTAATTGTATGATAATTTGCTCTTTAAATTAAGAAAGGTAAATTCCATGATTTTTAATAAATAAAATGTAAGTCCAAAAATTATGAAATTTGTTTTGTGTGCTAATCAGATGTTAATGATCTTAATTATGAAGTTTGATCATGTTTTGATTAAGTTTTGTATTATGCTTAATTAATACCTTAATTAATTAATGTTTAATTAGATAATTCTTTGATTAATTAGGATTTAGTTAATCCCCAATTAGCAAGTTAATTAGCGGCTTTCAACAACTGTAAAAATGGTTAATAAATTAGTAATCACCATTAATCACTGTTAGTGTTGCTTGATTTTGGGATTGCGTGATGACCCTAGGTCATTAACCCTAATGACCTTCGGCATTTCCCCGTTGATTGCGTATCGTTAATCCGTCGTCGCCGTCGACGCTAGTTATACCTTCTTAGTGCAACTATACCGTGAAGGAAAGTTGTACTCAAGATAGGTTAACAATCGTTGCATCATTATCGCATGCTCCTTTTATTACTGCATTGTGATCATGTATCTCAATCGTGTAGCTGTGCCGTCTGAAGAAGGTGTTCGGCGTGAGGAGATTGGTCCTGATCTCGACAGTACCATCGATAAACCTAATTTCGTCGAGCCCCAAGATAAGCCCCGGATGCATCTAAACCCGTCCTTGTATTTCGAAAGTTTTTATGATTTCATGTGATGATATAATGCATTAGGTGTAGGAGTTGTGTGTTATCCTACTTTGATGCATTTACCGTACCTTGTTACATTACCCCTCATTACACTGTTTTGATTTCGAAATGCTTAGTATACGCTTCGCTCTGCTGATAGCATAGGCTTTATAAATAAAATGTTTTTAAAGTATGATAACCATATCCCCGTGAGGGCATTTATGAAAACCTGATGTTGCTTGTTGTTTATCCTTGTTCCGACGGGGTCAATGATATACAACAAGAACATGATGATGAGTAACTCGAGACGTCGGTGGAGTGACTTGCATCAGGAAGGGCTAGTGCCCTGGTGTAGTGTCGTCCACTTGTGTCGGTTAAGGACCGTCCGTTGCCTTGGCCCTGGGATCATGAGGTTATTGGATAGTACTAGTCGCATGCTAATGGCGTTAAGCTCCCTTGTACTATGTTTGACGAGAACGGATACCGGGACGAGAGTAGCGTGTACCCATCCTACGGGGCCACCGTGGAAGGGGACCGCGGCGTAGGGAGATGGTGTACTGTACCTCGTAGCTAGGACCCGTTCTAGTCAGGAGAAATGCAAGTGTGAGTTGATGTATGTGAGATGTTTGGTCCTGCATACATCGTGTGGCTAGGAAGCCCCAGCTGGGTATATAAGCGATTCAAATCGTCGTTGCTCCACGATATGGGAGACTTGATCCAAGCACCAGCATCGTAGTAATAATGGAAGTTGATGATGGAAAGTTTTGAATCCGATACATGGTTGATAAGTGATTGATGTAGTAAAGTAAGGATTGGCTTAGTCTCTTTTTGCAAAGGTGTCATTTGATCTTGCTAAAGCCTTACCTTGATTCCTATTAGCCAGCATTCCTGAGTCTTCTCCCCAATTTTCGGTCGGGTAAGTCTTGCGGAGTACTTTTTGTACTCAGGGTTTGTTTAACCCCTGTTGTAGGTGAACCGCGTGAGCAAGTGTGCCACGGCCCTTGTTGCATGACGGTGATCGAGGAAGTGTCTGACGAGGACTAGGTTGATTGGCCCCCGGGCAGGGCACTTTTGTTGGGTGATTGTAATAAAGTTAAGTAATGATACTTCCGCTGTATTGTAATAATGCTACTCAGGTTTGTATAATTTTGACAAAAGTTTTGTAAATTAAGTTATTGTAAGTCTTCCGCTACTCTGGTATTTTGTTTGAAAACTGTTGTAATACTGTGATGTCTCTGTAAGTATCGATCCTGGAAGAATCGTGGTTTATCGGGGATCCACCCGACGGAACATTCTAGGTTATGTGGTACACAAGTATGGCTGATAGAGGTCTTAGGGACAATGTCAGGTGCTGGTGGGCCATATAATTTAGAAGGTTCTGCCACAAAGACGGTGTTTGTTGGACTCATCCTAAAGATGAAAGGACTAAACAAGCACTGGGAAGAGAGATACTTGCCAAGCGAGTATCACCTAACTAGCACTAACTTATGTTGGATACCAGGCAAGCCCCGGAGCATTACTTACCTATACTTTCTAACAGTCTAATTATGCTTTATGATTGATGTATTAAGTATAGTAGTTGTGTGCAACCGTTGATGCATTATATCCTTGTTTACCCTTGATTATCCTGCCTTGATTACCTTGCTAGTCTAGGTCGAGTTATATTGCTTAGCTTGCTTAGATGGTAAAAGTCGGGTGATTTCCATAAATACATATTATTCCATCATGTTTAGAGTAGAATATTAAACATGGTGAAAATAATTAGAATTTGACATTGATTTTATGATTAAAGGCACATGAAATGAACGTGGTGTACTCGTGTGGTTTAATTAAAATTGAAAACAAATAGGTTCTATTTTACATGCTTTGTGGACTAAATTAAGTACTTTATCTGTCCCCAAAAAAGATGCAACTCTAAAACAATTTTATCATGTTAAAATATGTACAATTTAACTAAACTTATATAAAACACTAGTATTTATCGTACTAAATAGGCATTATTAAATTCATCATGAATAATATTTTTTAGTAAACTATTACAAGTCATAAATATTAATATTTTCAATTATATATCTAGTCATACTTGAGACATTTTAATTGTGAATACATCTAGAATTATTTTTTTGTGATGTAGATAGTATTTCTTGTGTGAACTTGCATTTTTTTTGTTAACTCTTGTGCAGCATACCTAATACTAATAATAGTAAGGGCAACAGGTACTTCCTCTATCCTATAAGAAGTGTCATTCTTATTTTTTTTTTTGAGAAGTTAAATATTTTTAACTTTGGTTAAATATAGAGAAAAAAACTATTAATATTTATAGTACATAGTATCATTAGATAGATCTTTGACTATATTTTTATAATAAACTTATGTGAAGATGCAAAGCTAACGACACTTCTGCGGCTTAGGGAGTACTACTCTATACTCATATTAGTTAACGTTTTGGACAAGATTTGGGTTAAACATTGGGAACATAAATTATCAATAACTTTTAAAATATTTAGTTTAAAAAGATGAAACTTATATGTATAGATCACCTTAAAACCCACTTTTATAAAAGTAATTTTATTTTTAGTTTACTTATATATTTTAATAAAAAATAATAGATAAAGTTAGATTTTAGAGACCGTGTCCTTATCTAAAATGTTAATTAATATGAGTATGGAGGGAGTATTTGTTTTTATTTATTGCATGAAAACACCTACTGATAGTTATCAATATGCCCCCTAAGTGCAGTACTACCACACAAGAATACTTGATGTCTGTCGCTTGCAATTTGTCACATATATGCAATATCAAAATAATAAAATATAATCCAAGGGAGACTCACTGCCCAAGTGCCCATGGGCTCATGTGCGTAGAAGATGCCTTTGTACTATACTATCTCGCTGAAAAGCAAATTTCAGGGCAGCGGCAAAGCCGGCAAGCCAGTGATGCAGACACAAATCACAGTACGGAGTAGTACTAGTATCCTGAGAAAAAAATTATTCACCCGTCCCGAAATCCTTCCCCACCGAGAATCATGAAACACGTAACGGGTACGGTGGCAGCAGGTGCATGCACCGCTTTTTGCATTGACCGTTGAGTGACAACACCTGCTCCGCTGTGCATCAAGGCAACACACCTTTCCATGCATCGTGAAAGGCACCGGCGTCGTGCTTCTATTTTTCACATTATGCAATTTAGATACTAATTAAAAACTAATTTTACAACTCGTCTAAAAATGATAAAACGAATCTAGCACTTGAGAATAATCATGTGAATTACTATAGTATTTATGGCTAACTATAGAGTAATTAGTCTTAAAAGATACGTCTCGTCATTTACAGTTTAACTGTGCACTTTAGTTTTTTATTTTGTCTACATTTAATATTTCATACATGTTCCCTAAAAGAGGCAAAAAATTTTGGCAGCAGCGAATGGATAAATCAGACAAGAGAAACTTAGGTCTCCTTTAGATTATAGGAAATTTGTAGGAAAAGTATAGGAATTTGGTTTCTATAGAAATCAGCACTGTAGTGCTTTTTGGTCGGCAGGATGAAGTCATAGAAAAAGTAAAGAAAAAAATTCCTTTGGAAGCCATTTCACAGGAGAAACAGAAACACTGGAAAGAAAGCATTCACTCCGATCTCTTTTTTCCATCACATGCACTGGGACCGAGGCAAGAGAGAGGGCTTGACTTGAATGAGCACAGCAAAAATACATATAGATTGAATATGCTAGTACCTCCGGTTTTGAATACGCTAGTACTAGTACCTCTGGTTTGGATTAACAAATGCTATCGTTTCCTACATTTTTCGTACACCCATCCAAACACTCATTGCAACAAAATGTCTGTTTTCTATTTCTTTGTTTTACATATACAATCCTATCCTATTTCTATTTTTTTCCTATTCCCATATCTTCTCAATCCTACATTCCAAAGAGGCTGGCAGGCCAAACTTTAGATACTTTAACCTAGACTAATAGTTTTGATGTCAAATAGATTAATTATATAATATAATTAGAAATATAAATTTTAATACTATTTTTCATAAGCTTGATCAAAATTAACAAGTGTGACTTGTTCTAAACCTACAATAAATACTTTGTAGATCGGATATAGTATTACGTTAGAAAGAATGCAATCCTCATCTCCCGGGAAGTCAAAGAAATTTAGGTTTAACTAATTTATATAAAAAGAACTAGTACTTATGATGTCAAATAAGTATCATTAGTTTAATTATAAAATATCACTTTAGTAAATTAATTTAGAAATATAAATTTGATATTACTTTTTATAAATTTTGTCAAGTACAACAAAATTTGACTTGCCCCAAATTTACACTTGCATTCTTTTTAGATCGGACAAAGTACTACACTACTTCCTCCATCCTAGAATAACCTTCTTTTTTGAGTTTTTGGGCCACAAGTTTAATTTAATTTGTAGAAAATATATGCAATATTTGTATCTCTAAATAAATTTATTAAAAATAGATTTAAAGATTTTTTAATAATTCTAATTACATACCACAAATGTTAATATTTTTTATATATATTTAATCAAATTTGATACTCGAAAAGCGAAAAATGATAATTTTTAGGGGATGGAGGGAGCACTACTCTAGAATGCATTCATTACCCAAGCCAAAAATACTATTCTCTAAAATAGATCTGACAATAAAAAATACTACAGTACTCCAACAGACTCTATAAAAAAATGGCTTGTGAAATAGACTCTAGAAGAAGGCGAATGAGGTGAGATCAAGAACTACTAAATTTAAAGAGTTATTTAGAGTCTATCGGAGATGTCTTTTCTCTAATAATAATAATGTCTAAATTTATCTTTAGAAAATAATTTAGCTAGTCTTTTAGAAATACTCTTACAATTGTTCTGCGTACGGATCGTAATTTAATTCCATAAATATTCTTGCGTCGACTTGATCCTAGTCACAAATCCCGTCTAATAAAACTCTACGTTATATCCATTGCTCGTGCCTCTACATTATATTCATTGATCGTGCCTCGGAATGGAGTACTTTTTCCTTCCCTTTAGCACCTTGGTTCACGTTAGAAACGTAACTATTCTTTTTGTACAATTTCATTTTATTGAATCTAAGCTTTAGATGATTACTATTTCTTGCACTTGCAGCAGGCGCATTCGATGCCCATTTCGTTTCTGTTCATTTTGTCAGCACGGATTGGTGGTCATACATGAATGTACATGGCCCATGTACCAAAATATACTACTAGTCCACGTAAAAATGTATTTCTCGTATTTCGTGAAGTCATATAAGAATGCAATTCTCAAGGAACCAAATAATTAAATTTTTGAGTAAATTTATATGAAAATATACTAATTCTCATAAAATAAAATAAGTACCATTAGATTAATTATAAATTTTAGTTAGATATATAAATGCTAGTGTTATTTACTATAAACTTCATAAAGTTACGTTTCTTTACTCCCTCCGTCTCTTTTTTTATTTGTCGCCGAGGGATGCGTGCCATAAGTTTAACTTAATTTATAGAAAATACGTACAATATTTATATCTTCAAATAATTTTGTTAAAAACTAGATCCAAAGATCTTTCCGATGATATTAATTATGATACTAATCGATAATATTTATTATTTATTAAAATTATCGATATTTGTGTCTCGGGAAGCGAAGCGACAAATAAAAAAGTGACGGAGGGAGTACTTTCTTCATCCAGAGCTAGGAGTACTGATGAATCTGTGCATTATTCAAATATAGTCGTCGGTCTAGACAGCAGGCGCATGCACTTTTTTTGAAATGACAGTTGATGTGACCATAGCCACTCCGCTACAGTGTTTTACGTCAGGCATTTCATTTCACGTAAAAGTGAAGAACATCGATGTAGGAGTAGTGAAGAACATCGATGTAGTACATACATATAGCGGATCTGAATTTTTTCACAAGTAAAAGCTAAAATATCAACAAATATTCTAAACTATCAACAAATATGTATTTAAATAAACCCCAAAAAAAGACTTCGTGAACAAAATGAGCAGTTGGATGGAAGCATAAATGAAAGAAACAGTTAAAATCTGATGGACCAAAATAAAAACGCAGCGAAGTTAGAATGGATATGAAACTTTTGGCAAATAAAAGGCAAAAATACAAGAATCATTCACCATAAAAAAAAAGAAACAAGAAGATCCAAGAGAGGCAAAATATACTGCACTGAAGAGCAACGATAGAATATAAAATGAATCTGAAATCTTTAACAAATGAGAACTGAGAGGATTAATTTGAGGAGAGGCAAAGCAGCAGTGTGTACTAGACCTTCGGAGTTTGTGAATGGAGAAAGAGAGAGAACAAACATGGAGATGAGGAGAGGATCGAATCGAGGACAAGGAAGAGGTAGCAGTGAATCGGATCTTTAGAGCTCGTCAAACGGAGAAAGAGAGAGAACAGTAGAGAGAGAATAGAAGAGACTTGTTTTGAATCTGAGACATGACTTGGGAGAGACTCGGAAAAATAGAAAGAGAGGAGGAGCCGAGCAGCCACTCACAGCCGAGCCAGAGGAATCGAGCCGAAAAATAATTGAGCCGGCTACACACATGCAAGTGGTCCTTGGCCTGTAAAAAGGTACGCATGCACGTGGGGTCTATACTAAAAAGCAGCCAATAAGCACATGGGAATAAGCTCCACATGCATTTGGTATTGCATCTCAGGCAACCCCTGTGCCTGCTTGGAGAAGGCAGTGATGGTGTCCTGCCCGCCCAGGTGGACAAGCACGAACGGCGCCCACAAGGACATGAGCTCGTGGCCAGGCTCTCTCGCACGGACAGCGAGGTGGCCCAGCACGAAGACAGCCACCGAGTCGGCAGACAGGTACGCAAGCCGCACGACAAGTCTACAGGAACCACCGAGAGCTGCGCCTCCGCATGCCTGCGAAGAGGAAGAGGAAGACTTGCAGGGAAAGGCTGAGGAGGATCATGAAGTGGATCTCCCATGCGTTCCACAGCTCTTGGACCACAGGCACCAAGCTGAGAAAGGGAATAGAGTTCATAACCATATATGTAACACTTTAATTAATTTGCAAGTAATTAAGAGATCAAGTGAAGCAAACCACACAACATCTACATGAACGATTTAGTGTTGTTGTTCTTGTGTATATATCACAATGACTTTACCACTTTCACCATTAGTATATATAATACTCCCTCCATTATGAAATATAAGGTATCCAAGTAATTGGGGGGTAAGAGTGCCGTATTTAGGTAATTTTAGGACGTAAGAGTCCTATTTGGGTTGGTATATATGCATGTGTATATTAATGATCTTTTGAAGTGTTTGTTCACCTAGAATATCATATATTTTGGTACAAAGTTTGAATTCATCCTGACTTGATGCTAGATTTCTCACAAAATAAGGCCATCGTAGTAATACGACTAATTGAAGGCTCCAAATAAACTTTCATATTATTTGAATGAAATAAACCCTTGGTTTAACAAAAAAAAAAAATAACAACTAGAATCCTAACGCTCATCATCAGCAACACATCCTAGAGTCTTTATATAAATGCTGACTTTATCGGCAAATGTATAGTACATATGATGAATCAAAATTGATTATTTTCTACTCTATCTATCCATTTCCTAATGTGATACCTATATATCTAAGTACGTAACAACTAACAAATTGACTGTACGTAATGGATTTTTAATAATATAATTAATAATTAGTGTCATTTCATTGGTATGAGTTTCATTAAGGGAACATTTTTTTTTCATATGATCCATAAAATATACAAAAACATACATTTGTTGCTAGTGTATAGATATATACTTGGTATACATGTTAATACATATCATTTATGTTTTCTTCAAATTTAATGATGGTAGAACTAATAATAAGTAGTTTAGAAAAATATGTAGTGTACCTTATGGCTAGCTGTTTAGTTGTCTAATGAGGGCAAACGTGGGTAACTCAGATTCAAATAGTGGTTTCTATTCTTTTATCTTCCATATTAGGGGATTATTTAGCATTTGTTCCATAGTGGTTGAATCGGTAATTTTTAAGAAATAGAACAGATCAAAGGGTTGTTATTCTATGATGATTAGATTCAACTGAGTTAATGGCTGTTATGATGCTTAAAAAAATAATATAGTATTTTAGCACCATAATAATCACGTAAAAAACTTATCATTTTAGAAAATTAATATTTTCTTTGCATGATGTCAAATAAAGACACTTTTATACTAAAATTGTAGTTTATAATGAGATCTATAATTTTATAATTTTGAGTTTTTTCATTTAAAAATGTATTTTTTCATGAGACATCAAATATGAAATATATTTCTTTTCTAATAGTACATAATCAATATATTGCTTAAATTTTATATTGTTTACATTGAATGAAAAAATTTAGAGAACTATAAAATTGTAAATCTTATTATAAGCTACAACTTTCATACAAAATATATCTTTAGTTGACACCATATAAAAAAGGTATTATTTTTTTCTAATATAACATGATCTTGTGCACGATTATTATAGTACTAAAATACTATAATATTATTTTAATCATCTTAACATCCTTAAACCAAAAACTCAAAACTAAAAAAAGCTATAGATCATATTTTGAGCTATAATTTTGGTATAAAGAGTATCTTTATTTAACACCATGTAAAAAAGATATTAATTTTCTAAAGCGACAAGCTCTTGTACGTGATTATTATGGTGCTGAAATACTATATTATTTTTTGAGCATCTTAACGTCCTTAAATAAAAAAAACTTGCAATTGTAAAGTTGTAGATATTATTTTGTGTTACAACTTTTATATAAAAAGTATCAACTTTAGTATAAAAATCATCTTCATCCGACGTCGTATCGAAGAGTTATGATTTTTTAAAAATTCAGTCTTGTCACGCCACTCCTGGTGGCACGCCTAGACCATGCTGTCACGCCAACGAGAGTGGCATGATAAGGTTTTCCACATCTGAAACAACGTCTGACGTGTAAGATTTTGTCACGCCAAAATATATGGCGTGACAGTGTTATTTGGTTACGCCAAATTTCCCGACGCGACCAAAAGGGCTACACTGCAAATTTTATTTGGGTAAGAATATTATCAAAATATTTTGTAAAAAAGAATTAAAAATAAAAAAGCCTAGTGAATTCATTGGTATGCAGTATCCTCCATTATATTAGTTGATTCTTTGATGCTATCTCAATTGGAAGTGGAATTGAACACGTGCGCCCTTAGCCCTTCGTGTTCGCCTGCGCTATGGCATAGATGCAACTGACTAATTAAGTAGAAGTAAATATATTGATTCAAAATTATTTATATATATGCTTTTTAGCATAACATGAGTCACTAGTAGAGAGTAGACTTTTCATTGGAGGCTTTAGTCCTGATCAATTTTGGACCTGGGAATAAAGAAAGCATTGTCCCGGTTAAAACTACAAACCAGGGTTAAAGTCTCCTATGCTATGGCTGGAGCCGCAACTTTTGCAGGAGGGGCCTTTTGTCCCAGTTGGTGGCACCAACTGAAACTAAAAGACACTCTTTAGTCCGTGTATGTGTTACCAACCTGAACTAAATGTCCTCTAACCGGGACTAAAGGGTATATTTTTAGTCCCGGTAGGTTTCACAAACCCAGACTAAAGGTCTCTCACCCAGGACTAAAAGTCCCCTACGGGTTAATTTAAAAGGAGAGCGTCTAAGACTTTGTCAAATGTGGTGTGCTGTTGAGTTGGTAAGAAAGCTACGCGTAAGACAAGAGGTCTTGGGTTCGAATGTCACGCAAGGCACCTAACTGGGACTACAGGCCTATCATGCACTAGTGAGTGCAATAAAAATATAAGTGAAAAACTATAGCTTTCATGATAAAATAATACATAAATATCAAAACTTTGAATGTCACTATATTTTCCACCCGTTGCAAAAACACACGGGCACGACTATTGCCAGTAGTACCTGTGGATCTCTTGCGAGATACCCCTTTCATGTTGGTAAAGGAAGTTGTTTTGGACAAGGTTTCGGTCAAACATTGGGAACATAAATCATGAATAACTTTTTAAGTTGTTAAGTTTAGAAATATGAAAATCATATAAATAGATTTGTCTTGAAATATATTTTCATAAAAGTATAAATATATCACTTTATGATGAGTATTTTTACAAAAATATGAACTTAAAGTTATATTTTGGAGACCATGTCACTGTCCAAAATGACTTCTTTTAACAACATGGAGGGTTGCATACAACAATTTGTCCTAAATCAGTAAAATTGCATGGGCATAGTTAATAAAAGGCGATGATATTTTTAATGACATTTTGGTAACAAAGGCAAATAATGCATCAACAAATATGCACCGTAGGATAAAAAAAAAGAAACATTGAAAAACGTAAGTGTATTGAAGAGGAAGAAAGCAGCCCCCACCTTGGTGAGGAAAGAGCATGGTATATTATTAATGCACAATATAATAATATCTCTGCCAAATTTGTATGGCTCTGTATGCAGGATTGGAAAAGGTTACCTCATGAGTAAGCTTCGGTTGAATAAGGTTCTTCGCATAATGAACATATTTTTTTCAGAAATTAGAGAGTTATTAGCCTGTCTTGCTTGGCTTTCTTGCCTCTTCTTCTATCCTGACCATGAAGCATTCTATCATACTTGACCAAAAAAAATGGCTGCATTAACATCACCGTCATCTTCTTCAGCATATGCATCCCTCTTCAAGAGACCTTGCTCCAACAGTTTATAAGGTTGTCTTTTATTAAGAGAATGAAAAGAATGGAAGAAATAAAAACAAATATATTGGACATTTGTAAAACAGCAAAGCTACCTAAAAGAACAATAAAAAGTAAATATCTATGCTACCTAAAAGAACAATAAAACAGTAAAACAGCAATATCTATGCATTCGTGCAATATGTTCTGAAATTTGCTGATCAATCTCATGATCCAAATTGTAAAAGAAGAGCAAAATGTAAATCAAAACCTAAGAGTCAATGTTGGATTTAACCAAAACGTAAGACAGTTCCCGTTCTCTGTTCTCAATTGGTAGAGTACGTGTGTAACATAAATCAGCAGTTTGTAAACGGACAATTAGCCCCAGATACTGAAAATATAGACAATAGAACAATTCAAACTTGATATGTCCATCACAATACTTGCTGCCCTCGTGGATTCCATGTGCAAGGTGGAGCGAAGGAGTACAACCAGACCAGCAGCAAATTTGGCAAGGGGACCATGTGAGTTAATGGAAAGGACCGAAGGCCAGAGCAATGGGACAGGGGAGCCAGTGACACCAACCAGTTGACGGACGCCATGGACATGGAGGAGGAGGAGCACACTCGTGAGTTCCCAGGTGGCGGAGAAGTCTGTTGCAGATCGACGTTGATTGCGGGAAGGAGAAGGACTGGGATGCTGCGTCCTGGTGAGGAAGGATGTCGAGGGCGGGGGAAGGAAGGAAGTCGCGGGTTGCAAGCAGTGGAAGGCCGACGATCCGAAACAAGAGATATGGTAAAATTTATGCAAACCCATATACTTACCTTTTAAGCCTTGAACTTCACCCCTATATATATCGAGGTAAACAACACCGTACCTGGATCATTAGTACCGTCTTCCATGCTACTGCTACTACAGAAGATCATCTCTAATAGCAGCCAGCCAAGGTCCATTATGGCGAACAGAGGAGTGCGGCGATATGCGGTGGCGATAATGCTTGCTGTCGTGGTCTTTGCATGTTGTGGGACGTCTACGGAGGGTGAGTATACTTTCCGTCCCAAAATATTTGTCGTTTTCGTTTTTTCAAGAAATAACTTGGACTAAATATATATAAAAATATTAATATTTATGATATATGATTAATATTATTAGAAAGATCTTTAAATCTTGTTTTTTAATAAATTTATTTGAAGATACAAAATATTAATATTTTCTACAAATCAAGTTAAACTTGTGGTATGAAAACTATAATCGACACTTAATTGGGAACAAAGGAAGTATATATAACTTTTGACTTCTTCTCAGTCGTCGGTGACGAGGCAAGGAAAGGATCGGCACTCTGTCCTTCTTCCTCATCTGCTCATCTGCCGTTCACAGCGGTGCTCATGCTTCGTCGATCCTCATCATCTCATATTGCCGCCGTCCGATATGATAACATTGCATGCTAGGCGCCGGTGTCCCAAACCATCGTCACATCCTTCGCATCAGTTTTGCGGTTCTTGACAATTTATTTCTCCTTTGCATTAATTTCACAAAACGCCGAGTGTGTAAACATTTATTTATACATGCTAGATAGGCGACTTATTCGCTGCAACTTTTAGTGAGTTATATTGAAGACCAATTATATTAATCCAGTAATGAGTGTATTCTCGCCGCTCTTCGTAATCGTTTTACTATGAATGAACTGATCCATGAATAGGGTTTATATGATGAGGAACAACCCCCCACTCCCCCACCCCAAGTATTATTAGATTTCAAATATTATGAGTGACCATCCGTACGATAATTTATTCTATATATATAACTGCAATGTCAAGGTGTGATTTGATGAACCAATTCAGGCACTCTTGGACTTTCTGTTTCTCTCTAATTTATTTAATTAATTACATAGACGATATTGGAAAGCATTTTTATGCTGGCCTTTATTTTAATCGAAAGGTTCTGCATGATCATGTTTGTATATTTTCTTCTCTCTCTGTAGCAACTTAAGCCCATCTCGGCTAGTAGTACTATAATATTACGATTATATTGCTGACAAGTACTAATTAATGCAAAATATTTCAGCGGTTCGACCTCACCGTCTCGAGAATGGAAGTGCTACTGTTGCTGCTGCCAACTTGACATCGCTAAATGAGGGCAAGATCAAAATCATATGGTGTCTCTCTCAGGGGTGTGCGATTATTTCGGTCATGGTGCGCAGGATTGCTTCTGCTGTGGTGACCCATATCAGGAAAAGAATTGCTACACGACCATGGAAGATTGCAGGGCAAAATGCCCTGCTTGCAACCCTGAATGCCCGGCATAGCCGTCTCTTATCTACTGCAGAAGAGCGAATGAACAATGTGGCCATATAACCTCTTTCTTTGTCTCTTGGTCCCCTTTGTAAGACCTTTTTTTTCTGCTTTAATAAAGTTTTTTATCAAGTAGGGGAACCTCTCCTGTTTCTCATGTTTGATTTTGGATCCATTAAGTCTATTATGAATTTGGATTAGGATTCATTTAGATATAAATATAGACAAAGTTATGATATATTATGAGTAAATATTTTTGTGCCTTACAATTAAAAAAAAAGGTTGTGCTCCCTCTGTTTTAAATTGTAAATCATTCTGACTTTTCAAGATATGTATACATTTTATTTACTATGTGTTTAGACACGACATATACATAGAAGCTTAGTAAAAACTATGTATCTAAAAGTCTGAATAACTAACGATTTGGAATAATGGGAGTATTTTAATTTGTTACGGTCTTAACAACACACTGTCATATTATTAACGATATTAACTCTATTATGGATACCATGATCATCACAAAATAAATTATAGCCATTACAATTTATGAAAAAAAAGTAAAATATAAATAGATATATAATATTTTTGTCCTCATTTCTTATTAATTGATAGTTTTTCTGTTATCCCGGTATATTTGTTAGTAGACGAAAACATGTCTATAGGTTGATGCCTTGGTTGTTATGGTTGCACCGGGACTTCATCTAAAAAAAGTGGTCGTACTCGGAGTCGTAAACACATATTTAGGACACAATCCCAAGCCGGGCCGGTTAGTGTTAATAAACAGGATCGGACCTAATATATAATTGAACACAATGGCGTTGTTAATTATTAAGGGATAGTAGAATTTCTGCAGTATTCTTACCCTCAGCTTGTGTACGGAGTATATCATCTACAAGAAAACCTCCTACACATATATATATATATATATATATATATGCAAGCATACAGGAGGTCGTATACGTAGAGTTTGTCATGGGCGAGGGCGACGTGCTGGGGCGCATCTCCTCCAGTAGTCGGCGGCGGACAAGGTCGTCGTCGGTGGTGGAGAGAGGGGAGTCGTCCTCGGTCAGCAGGAAGCGGCCTCGTTCCCGGCCGCCGCCGCCGCGTCGGACCCCACTGCGGTATTACTCCGACGACGACGATGACGAAGACGATGAGAACAACAACGTCGTCGATGATGGAAGCCACGGCCGGGACGACGACAACGACGACGACTACCGCCTCGAAGAGGACGAGCAGCAAAGCGGAAGCGAGGACGACGAACGTGGCTCGTCACCGGACGATGACGAGTCCTCCGGTGGATCTGATTCTGATTATTTAGCGGAGCTGCGTCGTCGAGGACAAGTCCCGAGGACGAGTACCGGAGGAAGACCAGGCAATGGCCGCGAACGTCTCGGTCTCGGTGGCGTTAGAGCAAGGCAGCAACACAATGACAGGCCTATACTCCGAGTGGCACGTGCACGCACCCTCGCTCATCGAGGCTCCACCTCCACTGATGCACCGGCGGCGCCGGCGCCGGCACCGGCTCCTCCGGAATCGTCAGCACCGGCAAGCTCGTCGGCGATCCGGAACGTGACGGTGGAGAATCCGTCCGCCTTCGATTGCACCATCTGCTACCTCCCACTGAAGTCTCCCATCTTCCAGTGCCCCGTCGGGCACGTGGTGTGCTCGCCGTGCAACGACAAGCTGGGGCCGGCGACGACGAGCTGCCATGTCTGCCGCGGTCCGACCCCCGGCGGCTACCTCCGGTGCACCGCCATGGAGCAGGCGGTGGATTCGATCCACGTCCCGTGCCCTTACGCCGTGCACGGCTGCGCCGCCACGCCGGCGTAACACGGCCGCGACGCCCACGCCCGGGCGTGCGCGCACAGGCCGTGCCACTGCCCCGGCGAGGGATGCGGCTTCGCCAGCCCCGCGCAGGCGGCGCCTCGAGCACTTCGCCGCCGCGCAGGCGCGCACGGCTGGCCCTGCACCGCCGGGAACGCCGGGCTCCCCAGCTTCCGCGTCCGTCTCCGCAAGGGCATCAACGTCGTCACCGCCGCCGGCGCCGCCTCCACGACGGACGAGCAGGGGCAGTACATGTTGGTGCTGAAGGTGTACGAGGTGGCGCCGGTCTGCAACGCCATTGCTGCATTCTGCGTCCACCCGAGCAACACAGGCACTGTTAGCGTCCAGCTCCACTACTACCACTACTACTCCAACTCCGACTTGGGCACCAGGCACACACAGACGTCGTCGCTCAAAGTCGTGTGCACGGACCTCTCCAATGGGATGCCGAGTTGCTTCCCGTCGTTCATCGTGCCCAAGTGGCCGTCTGCCACGGAAGGAGAAGATGACGACGATATCGATGTCAGGGTCACCGTCGACTACAATTAACCCAACCCAGCAGTGGATCTTGCAAAGATATATTTTGTGCTAAAATCTACCAACTTTATTTTGAATCATATACTCTCTCCGTCCGATTTATAAGGCTTTAGTCAAATATGGCACACGATTGCCAAAATTAATCATAACACATTATAATGAATTGGTGCCAACTGAGATTGGACTTTGAGACAAACAAAACTATTGTGATTTGAAACCAATTCAGTTATCAGTTCTGCCTATCCATACAAATAGTTCACAGTGGTCATATGTAACTCTTTATCTGTGAAAGAATCCACGCGTTCTCAATGCTCCGAGCACTGTTCACGTGGGCCCACTGCAGTTTACATGGCCCCGTATACATAGTTCAGTTTACCTGACGTCTAATCCATTGCACACCATCGCGTGACTGTTAAGAAAAGTTTTCCGTATGTATAAGAGGAATTCACCATACCGTACTCCATGCGTCTATCTTTGCTGTCGCCGCTAGCAATCCTATTGTGCCATCATATTTAAAAGAGGATATATATTATCTTGAAAAGTAAAAGTCTATCCAAAAATTCACTAGCTTCTATCCCTCCGTAAAATTCACTAGCTTCTAAATTACATTCAATAGACATCCAATTTTTTTCCTAATTTTCGCGTCCAATCATTCTTTGAGATAACGCTCAATGCACGGATACGGATACTCCGCCGCCGTATCGGTATCGGATCCCATACCTACATCCTCCTGCCTTTCCACGGGTGGCCCACGACGGCAATTTCTAAAAAACCCGACCCGGATACGTTTACTATTTATTTAAAAAATAAAATAATAATAATAATAATAATAATAATAATAATAATATAATAATAATAATAATGAACAATAATAATAATAATAATAATAATAATAATAATAATAATAATAATAATAATAATAATGATAATAATAATAATAATTTTTTTTTCAATAATAATAATAATAATAATAATAATAATAATAATAATAATAATAATAATTTTCCATGGAATAAATTTTAAACGCCAATAATTTTGGGGACGGATACCATTCAATAATAATTTTCCTAATTTTGCGTCAATCATTCTTTGAGATAACGTTCAATGCAATAATAATAATAATAATAATAATAATAATAATTTCTAAAAAAACCCGATAATAATAATTTACTATTTATTTAAAAATAAAATAAAATAATAATAATAATAATGCAGGTCTAAATTTAATATAAACTTAGCATTTCGGTCGCCTAAGCACAGTATGCAGCCGTGCAGCTAGCAAACACCCAACCTGGGCCTGGGCCGAGAAAGCCCCTTCCGGCCATGTCTCCCCCGCCAGCCCAGCTAAGGCTGGAAGCCTTCTCAGCCATTCATATATGCATCTGACAGCTGTGTTTCTTTTCCGGAGGATCAAAACCAGCAGCAGCCGGCTCCCCCAAAACCCTAGCTTCACTTTGCTTTTCTTCCTCCTCCGCCTTTCAGCTTTCACGCTCATGCCAGCCGCCGGCTACGAACTGAAGAAGAAGAGGAGATCTATGGGATTTACTCACGGGAGCTGGATCAGGAAGAAGAGGAGCAGACGTGCAGAAACTCCATAGGCTCCGCGGTTGAGCAGGGGACGGTGCTCGCCGCCGGGCGAAGCGGAGGCTTGTCGCCGGCGGCCGGGCGGACGTTGAGCAGGGGTCGCGGCCTCGCTGCTTCACCCGTCGCGAAGATGCGGCGCAGAAGTCGGGCGGCTGCGCGTGTCCGTCGGTCCCAGTTAGGGTGACGGAACCAGAGGATATGCGCCTCCTAATGGGCTGGGCCGTATCCATGTTGCTGATACGCGTATCCATGTGGTTGATATGTATCAGGCAAACGTATCGGATTTTTGAAAAATAATAAAAATTAGGATACTCCTCCGATACGTATCGGGTGCGTATCGGACGCATATCCGTATCCGATACGTATCGGATACGGGATACGCGCCAACCCTAAAGTATCCGTATAACAGAGGTAGTTATTACTGTCTTTTACATGCAGATGTGTATATCATACAAAAATTACATGTAGATGCGTATATCATACAAAAAAGCACAACCATATACACAACTTTAGTCCTATTACCGCTACAAACGAACGAACCTTCAGAACACCAGTTCACCACAACACACAGACGCGACCACCAACTGCACGCGATGCCCGCGCACGTACCCTCCTAGTTTATTATATGCATGTACATCTATCTCAACTTCTCAAGTCTCAAATCAACTTCCTAAGAGCATCTCCAGTGGTTTGCTAAAAATCACTTGCTAAATCTTGTGATTTGGCAAGTGACTAAAATATATGGCAAGTAGAAAATCTTAGTATCTCCAATGGTTTGCTATTTGGGTTTGGTAAATTAGGAAAAGTAGGCCCACTTCATCAACTAACTTTGACTGGACTCCTCCCTGCCCATCGACTCGCGTCAGTCTGGCTTCACCCTGCGCCGCGCGATCCTTGAACGAAAAAAGCTTGGATGAGATTCTACTATCAAAAAGTACAGGACTATGCACATACAGAAATGCCTGATTCCAAATGATGTAGCAGCAGTAGCAGTACCGTAGCTTGTCTGAAAGTGCACAGGATATGTCTGAAAGTGCACAGGATCTGCATGTATGGAATACATACATGCATATTACAGAGACATGTATGTCTGAAAGTGCACAGGATATTTAATAAGTCAAATATTGCAACTGAAATATACAGATCTGGCACTAGCAATATTTCAGTTATTAAAGATTTGCCGGCCACTTTGCACAGCAGCAGCATACCGTAGGATGATCAGGCACCTGAAATATGGAACACAGACACACACACACACACACACACACTTGCTAATTCGTGCACAGGATATTTAATAACTGAAATATTGCCCAGATCACTAAATCACTCAAATTCAACTGAAATTAAGGATACATAGTCTGAAATTAAGAAAAAATAACAGGTTGCTGAATAAACAATTGTTTGCAATAAACAACAGGTTGCAAAAAATAACAGGTTGCTGAATGAAGATGAAGGTTTGGCAGGGACTCAATAGTACAATCATATATACAGTAGCCTGAACAAAGTGACTGAATGAAATTGCTTTGGCAGAGACTGAACAATGACAAAGCCACTACATATATACAGCAGCCTGAACATAGTGACTGAATGAAATTGCTTTGGCAGAGACTGAACAAATTGATCTATTTTGCTTGCCTGTCCCCTCAGACACTGATCTGCAATTATGCATACTGTTTGTCAAACTGAACTAGCTGCCGATATACAGCCATGACCTCAATTAGCTTGTGTGGCCATGTCATCAATATTCGGCAAGCAGAATCAGGATGGACTAGTAGAGGATTGCAGGAGCATGCACTTGAGAGAAGGGTATTAACGGCGGCGGACGGCATAGTCTACGGCAGGGAATATATCTAAACTGAAGCCCATACGGCTGTGCGTTCATCTTCAGACTACTCGCAAGTCGCAACCTTGCGTGCATGGCTTCTAGCATGTGGCGATTCAGGGTGGGTATCGGTGGACGAACGGGTACAGGTATGGCGAGTGCCTACCTTGCCCTATCGGGTCCTCCGCCCCTGTCTGCAGATCAAGCAGGGTACCACGACCACCATGAACCCTAGAACAACGAACAGACGCAGGGCCGATCTGGACCAAGAACCCAGGGAGGGTGCAGGCGGAGGTTACCTTGATCTGGACGGCGGCGTGCGGACGGAAGGGGGGGGCGGAGGCCGGACGGCGCAGGGCCGACGCTGGAGGGTGGACGCCGGAAGACGACGATGGAGGATGGAGGCCGCCGCGCGTGACTCGCCGATCGCCAGGCGAATGTCTTCTCGCGTCGGTGGGAGGGAGACGAAAAGTTTCTGCTTTCAACACGAACGGACGGGGGTATATGTCCCGCGCGACGAGGGAACGAACGATGAAATTTCATGCCTCGCGCGGGAGAGGAGGCCGCGGCACCCGCCTGTCGCGATGGCAAGCGGAGGGAAGCGCGCAAATTTGCGCGTGGATGGCTGGAGAATGGCAAGTTGCCATTTTTTGGCAAGTTATTTAGCAAACCATTGGAGGGGTCATTTCTCTAGTTTTGCCAAATTATACAAGATAGCAAGTGTGTTTAGCAAACCACTGGAGATGCTCTAAGGAACTCTGACAAAAGCTTTTTAATAACTGGGTTAATTATTGGTGAGAAAAATCAAATGGCCGCTTTGATTAGGGGAACCTACAAAGCGAAACCAAGCCATTGATGAACACAACTAGAGTCATCAACGCACATGCATTTATGGGGTATGAATACCGGTTCACGGTTTTTCGTCTTCTCTCTCTGCTGGTCTCTCCCTGTCCTTTCTCTTCCTTCTACATCTTTCTTCTTTTGTACCGCTCCTCTGCGGTTGGCTTCATTTCTCCTGCCCCTTCTTCCCTCTCCTCAATCTGCATCCTTCTTTGTACCGCCCCCTTCGCTGTTGGCTTAGCTGCCGGTTCCCTCGCGCTAGTGACCTGACTGCCCACCTCCCACCACACTGCCGCCGCAGCCCCACCCATCCATGCATACCTCCCAGCCTACGATAACCTCGTTCACTTGTGATGAACCCATCAATGCAGCACGACCACCTTTCATCTCTCCTCTAATTATCCATGTCAAATAGTGATTTTGGGTCAACACGCAGCAGCGAGAATAACCTCCACGGATCGGTGAACCACATGTCACCAACGAATCAGTGAAATGTTGTCACCAGTCTCCTTAATTTGTATCAGTATAAATTAACAACACAGGTCTAATATAACAGTGAATCAACAATAACTAACATAGATTTCAAGTGGAAAACCTCGAATATAATTCCAAACATAATGGTGATCAACAATAATCCATTATTATATAATTATTTGTGCACACAAAGAAGAAACTAGATAGCTAGCTAGCAAGAGAGTTCTGTAGACCAAACTGAGAAATTTCAAAAAAATATTGAAAAATTTTAGCACAAGACTATATATAATAACTAATCCATCAAATCAAATATGTTTGCACGATTCGGGCGGCTGATGGAGTTGACCGTGACCTTGATATCGTCATCTTCTTCTCCTCCTAGCGCAGGCCACCTGGGCACGAAGAACGGGATGCAGCTGCTTGGAGCAGGCATCCCATTGGAGGGGTCCATGCACGCGACATCGATCTGCGACGACTGCAAGTACTTGGAGGGCAAGTCGGAGTCCCGGCGCCACCGCCGGAAGTAGGAGAGCCCGAGTTGGACAATGCCGGCGTTGCTAGGGTGGATGCAGAACGTGAAGACGCCGTAGCAGTCCGGCGCCTTCTCCTCCACGTTCATCACCAACGTGTACTGCTGCTCCGTCGACCACGACATGGAACCTGGATCGTTGGCGGTGACGACGACGACGTTGATGCCCTTGCGGAGGCTGACCTCAAAGTCGTCATCATGGTTCCCGCCGGTACTCCCGAAGATGCAAGGCCAGCCGTGCACGTCGGCGAAGTGGTCCAGGAGCGCCGTCTTCAGGGGGCCGGCGAAGCCGCAGCCCTCGACGGGGCAGTGGCACGGCTTGTGCGTGCAGTTCAGTGCGTGGGCGTCGCGGTCGTGGTACGCCGGCGTGACGGCGCAGCCGTGCGGGCACGGGATGCGGATCGAGTCCACCACCTGCTCCATGGCGTTGCACCGGAGGTAGCCGTCGTGGGTCGGGACACGGCAGATGTGGCAGCTCGTCGCCTGCCCCAGCTTGTCGTTGCACGGCGAGCACACCACGTGCCCAGCGGGGCACTGGAAAATGGGAGATTTGAGTGGCAGATAGCAGATGGTACAATCGAAGGCGGACCAAGTCTCCACCGTCACGTTCCCGATCACCGAGGAGCTATCCGATGGCGCCGGTGGTGATAACTCTGGCGGTGGCGGTGGCAGCGGGCGCGGTCGCGCCGGAGCAGTGGACGTGGAACCTAGATGAACGAGGTTTCGTGCACGTGACACGAGGGGTAAAGGCCTGTTATCGTCGTCGCTGTCTCCCTCTTCCGCCGGCGGCGTCTGCTCGTCCACTCCTCCTCCGGCCTCCTCCACGGCGACATTGTCGGCACCAGATCCACCCGAGGACTCATCGTCCCGTGATGGGCCACGTTCGTCTTCGCTTCCGCTTCGCTGCTCGTGCTCTTCGTGGTCGTCGTCGTCGTCGTCCCGGCCACCGTGGCTTCCGTCATCGGTGACGATGTGGAAGTTGTCACCATCAACGTCGTCGTCGTCTTCGGAATAATACCGCACTGGGGTCCGACGCCGACGTGGTGGTGGCGGCGGTAGCGGCGGCAGACGCGGTTCCGGCGGACGACGAGCCCGCTTCCTGCTGACCGAGGAGGACTCCCCTCTCTCCACCACCGACGACCATGGCCGCTGACTTTTGTAGAGGGGGATGGGCATCATGGACGCCCGCACGTCGCCCATGACCTTCTTCTGTAGTGGCGGCGGCCCTTCTCCTTCCAAACTAACCAAAACCCTAGCTAGCAGCCGAGGCTATTATTGGCGTACTCCCTCCGTCCCGTAATGTGTGTCGTCGGAGCGACAGTAGTATGTCCCGCAATGTGTGTCGTTGCCTATTACCCGTAGGCCTAGCTGTACTGCACCAAGCGCGGTCGACCGAGGCAGTCTTATCGGTTCCCTACCCACCCTCTCGCTCTCATCCCCAACCTTGAAAAAAAAAGATCCCCACCCTCATCCCCAACCTCAGCAGCCTCATCCCAACCTCGGCGGCGGTCCCTTCAGCCCGATCCACAACCTCGCCGTCGCGGCCACCCTCCGACGACTCCTCTCCGCCGACATCCTCTTGTGCCGGGCAACGGGAGCAGGGAGCGCGGGCTGCTACTCTGGGCGACGCCGCCAAGGCTCTTCAGCGGCGCAGCATCTGCCTCCTCTGACCGGGCCACTTCCTTCCATCCTGCGCCAGGCCGCGAGATCCGCGTGCGCCACCACCTCCGACCGGGCCTCTTCCTAGCATCCTGAGCCAGGCCACGAGATCCGGGAGCACGGCCCCTCCTCCATGCGACAGCGCCGACGGCCATCTCCTAGCGCAGGAGCCAAGCACGGCGTTCAATTCGGCTCGCAGAAGCTCGCCGCCGGCGCTATCTGCAAATATACTGGGTGCGTACTTGCTACTTGTATACCACGCACGCACACATTGCTTAGTGTTCAAATGAAATCCTCCAGGTTATCGTACTGAGATGACTGAGATCTAGAACCCAGTATTCTACTACTACCAGGCATGACTGCCTTTTCTCAGTTGTCTTATAGATGCCTTTTGGAATACTTGCAGCTATGCTATTTTTTATTATAAGAAACATACTTTATTTAACACCAATGAGTTGTGATTAGGGAGGTGGTCTCCCAGTTTACAGAGAAAATCGCCTCCTCTAAAGGACATGATGATACATGTTTAGGATTTGAGCAGATAAAATACATAGCTGAACTAGGAGAATGCTTTGCTTGTCTATCTAGAAAATGCCAGCTATCTTGAAAACTTTTATTGATGTACTCACAGTAATATTAACGAAAAGGTAGGAGAAGGTCCTGATCCTCCAATGTAGGGGCGACACAAGATTAGCAGAGTTTAAAAAACATGCTAACAACTGGTTGTCAACGAGGAAGTTGACGCCCTGCAGTTGAAGTACAGAAGTGATAATCCTAGCATCCAGAGTGAGTGCCGCTGCTTCTGCCGTGAGAACCAATGTAATATTGTAGATCTTTGCCTGCAAAAAATTGTTTTCTGTCATGTTTAAAATGAAAACTCCCAGGCCTGCTGTCCTAGGGAGATTGGAGCCCCATCTGGTTCAGTCGCTGCATCAAAGTAGCACCAGACTCCTTGTAGAAGTGCTGGGAATTGTTTGGATACTTCATGGTTCATGTGAAAACCCGAAATCAATAGTCGGTAGCAGCTTAATACTACTAGTACGTGCTTGGTAGTAGTAGATGCTAGATTAATACTATATTCATTTTTGTGTGGCTGGATTGCTTATTAGTTATTAGTACTACTACTATCAGAGTAACATCTGCATCTAACATTTATGAAATCCGCGCTAGTTGCTATTATGCTCAGAATTGGTGCTGTTTTGATTAACAAGACTGCCTTTTGTGCTGCAGGCGATCCTTTGATGGAAGGCGGCAAGGAGGCACATAGGGGTAGCTGGATCATTCGTCGCTTGCAGATGAAGCGCGCCTCCACCAGGCAGATGCGTGGCAAGGATCGTCGTCGTGGAACTTGGTTTGACCGGAAGCTGAACCGCATCGCCATTGAAGGAGTTGATTTTGCTCAAGATACACAGGAAGGGGGTGCGGATCGATTTGAGCTGCTACCTGATTCGGATGAAGAAGGAGGTGCTAAGGGTTCATCTTTGCTTGGTGATGATGATGAGTTTGTGCCTGAGGCAGAGCCACAGGATGTTATTACGGTGAGCAGAACTACTGGGCTGTACAACAACCATGGCCGTCTGCAGTTGGGGTCAGCCATCTAAACGTTGCCTTCCAATTTGGTTGTCATACTGGTACCTTACTAATTTTGTGTACAAATTGTGGGTGCAGTATTGCGCTTCGTGAGTGGCGACGGATTATTTCTGATGTGGAGAATGAGAGTGGCAAGGTAGACATGGAGAGCTCCAAGGTGCAAATGGATGCTGTCAAGTTCGAGGAGAGTGCCAAGGTGGAGATGGAGAGTAGCAACAACTTCATGATCAGTGCCAAGGTGGAAATGGACACTGTCAAGTTAGAGAAGGACAGTGCCAAGGTGCAGATGGGCAGTGTCAAGTTGGAGAAGCAGAGTGCCAAGGTGGAGATGGACATTGTGAAGTTGGAGAAGGAGAGTACCAAGGTGGAGATGGACAGTGTCAAGGTGGAGATGGATACTGGCAAGAAGGAGCTGGACCATAAGGCCAGCTTCTCTGATATTGAAACTGATGATGATACATGTTGGTTCCAGGATGGTGTGGACTTGCGAGGCTATTCGCAGGTGGAAGATGATGACTTTGATGATCAGGTATTTTGGTTGTAACTCTACCCTACTGCTGCTTTTGTTGTTTAGCCGTGATGGAAGGAACTTGTAGAAGGTAACTCTACCCTACTTCTGCTTTTGTTGTTTAGCCGTGATGGAAGGAACTTGTAGAAGGGAATATGTACTGCTGGTACTGAAGTTTGTTGGTTGCTTGCACTGATGGTTTATGCTTGACCCGTTTCGTTCATTTTGATTTGCAGTGCTTGCACGTTTCTATGTGGTATGCATGGTTTAATTTGTGATTTGCAATGTGAAATGCATACAGCAAGGAATTAGTTGCCTCGTCCACATAATGGTTTAATTAATACAACAACAATTCAGACTTCATACAACCACATGACTACTAAATACGAACAAAAGCAACTTAACCTTGTTTATATATACAACAGCAGTACTTGCTTAACAGTGCAAAAGCATCATTAGTGATGTTTACATGAACATAACCATTAATTGTTCAACAACTCAAAAGCCCTTTCAACTAGCTGCCTATCACAACTTAGAGCTTCAGGGAGCATGCCTAGTGCCTCTAGCCTTTCTTTATTCATGTGAGGGATCTTGTACCTATTGCCTCCACCATCTTTCATAACTTCGATCATGCATCCTTGTAGTGTGAGGAATACCCTATTCAAAACGATAGGGTTGTAGTTTTCATATTCTGCCACCACATTCTGGATAAGTTCATCCATGTTTCTAGACGTTGTTCTATCTGTTATCGACTGAAGAGAAGCAAAAAAACCAAGATCAAGGCAGTTCATATCGGGCGAATTAGCAGGCTGGTTAGTTAGGCGTATATCTAGGCCTGTTTGGGCTACTGCTAGCTTGAAATCTACATCATCTTCTCGTACATGAGAAGGAGCATTGTCTTGTTGTATCCATATTGTCTCATGCCTTGATTCTCTAGGCCAACAAGCTTGTATTGCTGGTATTAATTTTGTGATCATATAAGATCTCATTGTTTGTCTATCAACCTTCATGGTCTTTGTGATAGGTGTGCCCCTCGGTCTGTTGCCACTTCTTCTTTTTGCTGGTTCCTGTAAATATAAAAATTGTTCAACCAAATAGCATAAAATGGATTGCAAGTACTATGTAGAGAATGACTAGTACCTCACGCACAAAAGGCCATATGCCTAGAAGCCCATTAAAATAGCATCTCCCTTCAGCATCAAACCTAGGCCTTCCAACAGCAGAATAAAACATGACTTTGTGAATGGCATTCTTGTTTTGCACTGTCCTATGTGGGTCTTGTTCATCTGGATGCAAGTACATCGCCTTATTCTTTTGTGTACCATTGAACCACTTCTCGTCTGAGTGAATTATATTTTTCATATGCTCAAACTTTGGATTGTTGGGCAGAGTATTTGTATCTAGCTTAGAGAGAACCCACTTCAACCTTGCTTGCCTGTTTGTTTCCTTCAAATAAGGCCTCAATGCATTGGAGTGTCGTCGTAGTAAGCCTTCTTTGAACAACCTATGTAGAGAGCTTTTATTGATTCCAAGAGCAAATGCTAATGACCTTATGGTTCCCCTTCTGTTTAAGGGAATATCAGCAACCCTAGTGAGATCCACTTGAATTTTTTTACGACCACAATTCTTAGATCTCAAAGAATTGACATCTACTGGTATGCCTTGTGCCAAGCACTTTTTTTTGCTCTCTGCCATACTGTTGTATTGTACGCACATGGACATTGTACTTTGCAGCAATAAGTGTTGTGCTGTTTTTCGTTATAGTGTGCCATTAGTGCTTAACTGAAGCAAATCTTGATAAATGTCTTGCCTTTGTCTTTGTGTCAGAATCTTGACCACATTTGTTGCTTCTTCTTCTAGGGGTGGCTGATAGTCTTCGTCATCTGAGTCGGACAACTCTTCGTCAAATATGATGTCAACAGCATCTGTGTACACGCCGAAGTCATGTATGACATCATCCAAGGTATCATGTTCTTCTTGCAAGGCCATGTTGTCATCTCCTACAAAAAAATATAGTGATGCACTGATTATCAGTAAATAGATTATGAAACTTTTTGACATGGAGAATTATTGTTGCAAACATGAATGGAGCCTAAGGGAAATAATCACCTGCATGCATGTTATCTTCATCTTCCAATGGATCATTTAAATCAAACGCATGGCCTACATTGCCACCTGGTACAGAAGCAAGCTAATCATTATAACAATGCATTTTCACCCACACATGAGTTATCTCGCTTCTCAGTACAACAATTATTACTAGTTTACAACAAAGAGGATACAGAACACTGAGAGCAGCCCTGCTGTAGAAGAGTTTTTGGTGAGATACACTAAAATTTCCTAGGTGTTTGTACTGATTGCAGTTGGGGGTGAGTAAGCCACACATAATAATTCAAGAGATAGAGTGAGGGTAGAGAGAACTGCTTCACAAAATATTATAGAACCTTTTGACATGGACAATTAATGTTGCAAACATGACTTGGACATGAAGGAAATAATCACCTGCATGCAGATTTTGTTCTTCTTCCTGTGGATCATTTAAATAAAATGGATGGGCAGCAGTGTCACCTGGTGCAGAAGCAAGCTGATGATTAAGAAATTGTATTGTCCCACACATGTGAGTTATGCTCCCCTCTCTCCAATTTAATTTTGAACTTGAAGCAAATATTACCTGAATGGCTTACAAAAAAATTAACTAATGTTGTGATTTTATGAGACAGAGACTACATCAGTTGACAAAAAAATTAACTAATGTTGTGATTTTATGAGACAGAGACTACATCAGTTGATACTAACTTTAGTACAGAGAGATGAAACAAAGGAGCCCTACTACAAAAGAGGTGACAGGTACATACACTAAAAATTTTCAGATGTTCCTAGTGATTATAGTAGAGAGGAACTAAAGCATCATGTGCTAATTTAGGGGGGGGAGACTATAGAGAACACCTAGTACACCAGAGTTTCTGGTGAGAAAATAGTAGTAATAACTAAGTTCCCTGATGTTGCTTCTGTTTTTAGGAGAGAAATAAACGAGCATTGTAATTTTAGGAGAGAAAGAGATGGAGAGGGAGAGGGAGAGAGAGAGAGAGAAGGGGAGAGAGAGGGAGGGAGGGAGGGGGAGAGA
This sequence comes from Chrysopogon serrulatus, assembly GCA_015844335.1. Classification (NCBI taxonomy): domain Eukaryota; kingdom Viridiplantae; phylum Streptophyta; class Magnoliopsida; order Poales; family Poaceae; genus Chrysopogon; species Chrysopogon serrulatus. The sequence goes on along the minus strand of JADLZL010006138.1, from coordinate 50,275 downwards.
GGGAGGGGAGAGAGAGGAAGGGAGGGGGAGAGAGAGATAGAAGGGGAGAGAGAGGGAGAGGGAGAGAGATAGTACACTCAGTTTTGGATACAAACAGATGTGCTTACCTTGATGTGTTTGTGCTTGTTCATCATTTTGATCAGGATGGAGACCAAAGTGATCAGCTCCCCCAACTTCATCTGCATCCACTACTTGATGGTCCTCTTCATGTTCGGCAGGACTCTTGTTGAGATCAGGCACCTTCTCTTCTCCCTCCTCTGGTAATGTGTTCAAGTCTAAAGGCATGGAAGATGGATGAGAGGTGAATGGTTCAAATGAAGGCAACGAGAGGGTTACCAGGCTTTGCCTGTGTAAAATTGGCGCTGGGAGCAATAGTTTGAAATTTCAGTTTGCTTTGCCTGTGTAAAATTGGCGCTAAGTGTGCTGGAGAGCAATGGTTTGAAATTTCAGGTTGCTCTGGCCGTGTAAATTTGGCGGTAAGTGGTCTTGCTGCCAAGCAAATTGCATTTATTGGTGTACTATTTGATTTGTTTAAGGGAAAAATACTGTATTGCATGTTTTACTGTGAAAAGTTGGATGAGGATACTGATTTGTTTATTGTAAGAAAACGATGCGGTAAGTAGTATTGATGGCATGTCCATCCAAATGCACAGATGACAAATCATTGCTATATAGGGCTAGCAGGGTCTTTTGCCATTCTTATTGGTATCTGCGTGAGTTTGCCGACGACACACGTTACGGGACGGAGGGAGTACGTTCTGCATATATGTAGGGAGAGGGTTCCTTGCCAACACCGATACCGGATCCACTTCGACTCCGAATCCTCGACGTTGTTGTCCTCGATCTCATATTATTCTTCTTGTTATTTTCTGAATATTATCTTCAGAATCCAGATATTTGTAAATGATTATGAGAAACAATAATCATATTGTAGTGTAATCATTTTCAGCACAAATTAAATAACCTTCCATACAAATTTCAAAACTGTTAGGCCCTCCACAATGTGGAGTGGTGCCTAAAAACTTTTTGGTCTCCACGTCAAATAATAGGAATCGAAGACAAGATTGGTGCAGTGTTGTGTACTAGAAGAACCGGCGCCATTTAAGTCTCCTGGGACCCATGGCCAATAATGTATTCAGCATGCACTCTCTTGTGTTCACATGACCAGTCACCGATGTGAGAGCCAGAGAAGCAAGAAAATAGTTTTTTAAGAAACGGGCACCAGAGCAAGTACTTGCGTCGCTCCCATTTTTGTTGGCCGCACTCAAAGTTAGCACCGCATACCACAGCGTGAGAAGTGCTGCCCAGATAATATCTCTCCTCTAGGCACTACTCAGGAATAACGTTGTGGAAGGCCTTAGCATGCCTGATTGTATTCCAGATAAAAATCACAATGTGTATATTACATCTCATTAGCAGCTATATTTTTTTATGGATCACATGTTACGTGGTCATTCACTTAAACAATGCTTAAAATCAGGTCAAATGTCATATACTCCCTCCCCTCTATCCCAAAATAGAAATCGTTCTCATTTTCTAACAAGTCAATTGTTTTTTAGCTTTGATCAATTATATATAAAAAAATATTAATATTTATAATATAATTATTATCATTAGATAGATCGATATACTTTCAATCTTTCATAATATATTTATTTAGAGATATAAATGTTGCACGTGTTTTTATAAATCTAGTTAAAATTAAAAAAAATCTACACATATCATGTAGCAACTTCCTTTTTAAGATAGAGGGAGCTGAGTACAATGGTAGCTGATATAATAGCACTATTTTGAAACTGTTGACGGATCATCTATTGAGACACTGATGCTTCTTCCAATATCAATTTCTGTGCGATACGCTTCACAAGGTCCACACTTTATTAGCAGCTTCGGAATATGCTTCACTTTGAAGTGCATATATAGGACAAGAACTTCGTCGAATCCGACACAAAGGAAGAAGGGCAAACTACAGGAACAAAAAAGGACAACAAATGTTGGAAAGTCTTTCGTTGCTTGATCCTGAACTGTTTATCTGGTAGAGCTTACAATTAGGGAGCAGTTTGGCTGCAAGGTCAAGTACTGGGGGCCGACCAACTTGCTGCTTTCAAGTACTGGGGGCCGACCACCTACACCTACACAAACTTCCTGGTATAACCTTGGAACATCTTCGCTGTCAAGAAATCCAAGTGACTGTTTCGGAAAACTGAAATTAGTGAACGGCATGGTAATAGACGAGTAATAACAGATATTTCCACTTACATTTGATTCTGAAGTTGCTTTTCACATCAACAGTCACATTGTTGTGCTTAACTCTCTCTGGATTTCATTAAAGGTAGCTTCATCCTTCATCGTGCTTGCACCACTAATGGTCTACTACTACAGCATAAGTGACTCAACACAGTACAGAAAACGTTTGTACAGGCAGTTCACTTCACAACCTATTTTCACTGGCGTTTTTTCCAACCGCCAGTGGGCGAGGCCAGTGAAAATGGTCCATTTCCATGCCGTTTCTAAAATATTTTTTTACTATTTTTTCGCATTGTCTGGGCAGCGATTTCTACAGGCGGTTGCTTAAGAGAACCGCCAAGTGGAAAATTAACCTCGATAAAAATTGGTGATCAACAATAATCCATTATGTGCATGCATATACGAATAGAAACAAGAAACTAGCGATCGTTCTGTGTAGATCATCCAACTAACAAATTAAAATAGAACCCAAGATTGAAAAATTCTATCTTCATTGAATATAAGACTATAACTTAGGCGCCGGCGATGTGTTTGACCGTGACCCTGATATCGTCATCTTGGTCTTCCTGGGCAGATGACCTGGGCACGAGGAACCGGAAGCAACTGCTAGGACCTGGCAGCCCGTTGGAGAGATCCGTGCACACCACTTTGAGCTCCGACTGAAGTCTGTACCAGGAGCATGAGTCGGAGACACCGTGCCCAAAGCAGGAGATCACGACCTTGGCAGTACCGGCGTTGCGAGGGTGTATGCAGAAGCCAGTAATGGCGGCGTCACCAAACGGCGGCTGCTGTTCCACCTTCAGCACGAAGGTGTGCTGCAGCTGCTCTGAGGTGCCGGGTACCGGCACGGACATCGACGATGGTGACGACGTTGAAGCCCTTGCGAAGGTCGACGACCAAGCCGTTTGCCCCGGTGATGCAGGGCCAGCCGTGCACAGCGGCGAGGTGCTCCAGGAGCGTCGTCTGCACAGAGCCGACGAGGCCGCAGCCCTCAGCGGGGCAGTGGCACGACGGCTTGTGCGTGCAGGTCCAGGCGTGGGCATCGCGGTTATGGTATGCCGGCGTGACGGCGCAGCCGTGAGCGGCGTGTGGGCACGGGACGTGGATTGAGTCCACCACCTGCTCCATGGCGTTGCACCGGAAGTAGCCGCCGGGGGTCGGGGTCCGGCAGATGTGGCACCGCGTCGCCTGCCCTAGCTTGTCGTGGCACGGTGAGCACACCACGTGCCCGACGCTGCACTGCGTATGTGCATCCACATAACAGATTATGTTTAGTTATCTCGACTGATGAATTTTTTTTTTCGAGATCACGACTTCACGCGTATTTCATTAAGAAGAATAGCCAAAAGAATGGCTTACAAGATACCGTTACAAACCACCAAGCTGATGGCACAAGAACTAAAGCCAAAAGGAAAAAAGAAAGAGCTGTGAAGGGAAAGAGCCCACAACCCCAGTACCCTACTACCCACAACCTGTGAGAAAAAAGATAATTATACATAAACCTATGTAATACAGATCTTGAGAAATTGCATGGTGAATTACGGGTGTAGTGACAGTGTAGTGCATACCTGGAAGATGGGAGACTTGAGTGGGAGATAGCAGATGGTACAATCAAAGGCTGAAGAATTCTCCACCGTCACGTTCTTGATCACCGACGAGCTATCGTCCTCCTCCTCTGACATTTCTGGTGGCGCCGCAGCCGCCGCCGGCGGTGCAGTGGAGGTGGAGCCTGGATGAAGGAGGATGCGTGCACGTGACACGACGGGTATAGGCCTGTCATCGTCGCTGACTTCTTCCGCCGGCTGCTCCTCACCGGCGCCCTCCACGACATCGTCGTCGGCATCAGATTCAGATCCACCCGAGGACCCATCGTCCCATGACGAGTCACCTTCGTCTTCGCTCCCGCTTTGCTGCTCATCGTCGTTGCCGTCATCGTCCCGGCCATGACTTCCATCATCAACGACGTCGTTGTTTCATCGTCGTCGTCATCGGAATCATAGATCCGAGACATCCGACGCGGCGGCGGCGGCGGCGCCGGACAACGAGCACGCTTCCTACTGACAGCGAGGATTCCCCTCTCTCCACCACCGAAGACCTTTGGCCGCCGATTGGAGTTGGAAATGGGCCCCCGCACGTCTCCCACTACCACTGTGTGCGCCGTGGCGGCGGCTTTGCTCTCCACCACCGAGACTCTCTCGGGTTTTAATTGGGGCTGGCTATTCAGCGAACGTTCACCCGGATGGGAACGGACGAACGTTCGGACAGTCCACCTCCTCCACTTCCTTTCCTAAAATAGCAACTTTCGTTCCCACCTATTTCTATTTTTGGCAAACGCAGTAATTTTTCTCTTTTCGCGCGCTGGAAGCTACGATTTCTTTCTCTTTTCACGCGTATTCTCTTTTTCGCCAGTGGTAACTCAGTATACTACAGTTCTACGCACTAACTTAGAGAAATAACTTAGACCACCAAGTTATATAACATTATTCCTCAGCAGTAATGACATTCTCTTTAGACTTTTTGTCTAGTTTTTTTCCTCATTTTAGAAACTAATCATTCGGAAACATGAAAAAAGGGTTTAAAAAAGGGTGGGGGAGTGAAATAAAAGCAACTTTTACACTTATATAAGTTCTTATACTAGCATCTGTCATAGATAGATAGTTCTTCATAATCTTTCTTGGCATGCACACAAACAGGCAGCAATATTCGTTTAAAAAACTAAAAGCTAAATCTTCAGTATCGCATATATACAAAACATTATGTAGTACTTTCACTGGCCTAAACTGAGTTTATGTGTTATAATGTTCTCTTAATTTGATCCTGTTGTGTCCCTTCTTGGCTCCTGAAATTGAAAACAAAGAAATAATGAATGTTTGAAAAATTTCAACACCGCAAGAGCTAAGAAGAAAAAGGAAAAATAGCAATAGCTCAGAGTATAGAATAGCAAGCATGCTGACTAAAATATCAATAGCTGAGAGTATAGAAAAGCAAGCATGCTCGCTAAAATTTATGTCAGTAAGTTACAATGTGAATTTGATATTCCTAAATTATGCTCATAAGTTATTATATAAAACTTATATAAATAAGTTGCGCTGCACAAACTTATATTCCTAATTTATATTGCATAAATTTTATTCCTAAGTTATATTCACAAATTATTCTATAAAATTTATGTAGATAAGTTATACTGGACAAACCTATATTAGTAAGTCAGCAGAGCCTTGTCAATGTTTCATTTTGATTGACTAACTACACGTACAATAATGTGTTCTATGTAATGCAATAAATAGTATTTTATAGTGCATTGCTGTAATTAGCAATCAACACTTTTGAGAAGGCTGAACTGATAGTATTCTTTATTATTCATATCAACTATTATATTTGTTTGCATATCATGTAATCTCAAGTTGAGACTATCTTTCTATGTACTCTGTTTCAATTAAAAGCATTTAACAATAAACACCAAAAAAAATTCTATGGTTTATACTAAAGATAAAAAATTCTATATTTATACTAAAATTAATAAAATAAAATGCTTGTCGTTTTAGTAATTTGGTAACAGGAGACTGGACAGACAAAAACAAAGACACAACCATCATTATTAGCTACATACTCGATCGGTAGCAAGTAAGCAATAACATAGATTATCCTACTAGTTTACCACATAAGAGGCAATCAATATTATCAGCTACATGACTTTTTCAAGTATAACCGAGAGCTACGAATGAGATACTAAGAGTAAAATAGATGGTTTATTTAAGATAATGAAATTTATTTGCTACCAAACCAATGGCCTATCAAAATATACAAAAAATATCATCGTCAAGATAAACTTAACAAGCTAGTTTACATGTGGAATGCGCGTGCCTACAGGACATAAGCCTAGCCAGAAGAGCATAGTGTATCCCTCGTTTAGATATTGGATTTCTAATTTGTCACTTCTAATACCACCAGATACCCATCTTGTTCTAGATAATTGCTATCACAACTAGGTAGAAAGACCAGCTAACTTTTTTTTACTTTAACAGTCCATTAGGAACAAAAAATTATTACATATAATCCAATCCAATCAAAACAGTATGATCCAATCGAATCAAAATATATGAAAATAATATGACCTAAGTAGAAGAAACACTTTCATGTGCTTTATTAGACTATCAGTATGCAAAAAAATTGATGAATAGGCACCAAGATCCGAAAACACACATAACATCAATGAGAAACAGCTTTGCCAAAAGGCAAATATTACATACAACTTCATAGTTCTAATTTATAGCTAGAAGAAAAATCCAATATCCATGCAGTTCAAATTGAGGAATGGTAATTGTTTAATTGGTTATGCCAAATGTTCACAGGAGCTTATATATATTAAGTAAAATAAATAATCAAAAAGGTTCAGCTATAAATTAGTGGAATAAGGTGTTATGCCAAATGTTCACATGAGCCTATATATATTAAGTAAAATAACTAATTAAAAAAGGTTCGGCACTATAACTTAGTGAAATAAGGTAGTAGTATAACTTAGTGAAATAAGTTTGTATCATAACTTATTTGCATAAATTAGCAATATAACTTACTAATAAAAAAGGTTCAACACTATAACTTAGTGGAATGAGATGTTATGCCAAATGTTCACAGATGCCTATATATTTATTAAGTAAAATAACTAATAAAATAAGGTTCAACACTATAACTTAGAGGAATAAAGTAGTAGCAAAACTTAATAAAATAAGTTTGTATTATAACTTAATTTGCATAAATTAGTAGTATAACTTAATGGTACAAGTTGGCAGTATAACTTAATTGCACAAGTTAGTGGGTATAACTTTAACTTATTACTATAGTATAGCATATGTAAAGAAACTCATCATCCTTGGTAAGAGTTATTCACACTTTCAATCAGGTAAGTTGTGGATAAACATTGCCTCATCACTATCAATCAAGCATAAAAGTTCATCAGCTTACCACTTTAGAATTTTTAGTTTCGACTCTCTGCATGCTACGTAAAATATACCTATTGTACTATAACAGAATGTAACTAAAAAAGGTCTAAAGCATCAGCTAGGATCACTATTATCAAAGGACATCGGTTATTAATATGATGTATGATGACAACAATCTCACCTATTTGGGCAAAAGTATTATTTACAAAAAATAAAATAGATAGCTGAAAGAGAAGATAAGTGTAACTTAGAACACAATATCAAAATAAATTGCATAACTAATATTTCTAGAAAAACCAGGAACCTGCATCATGAATAAAGTTATGTTACTACATTGCAATTTTCAAAATGAAAAGTGAATAATCAATGAATTAGATTACTCGAAGACATTAGTAACTGAACAATGAACTACCCTTTGAAAATCGTTCGACAATGACCTACAAATACAAGCAAATAATTCAAGAGCATTTATCAATCCAAAGATGCAAAACATATATATAGAACAATGATAATTTAGATACATATATGGACAGTTTTAGTAGATTTATTCAAAGTACTTAGACATTTTATCACTAATTGGGGCTAGAAATTGCAAGTCACTTATGCCTATATATAATTAGTTTCGGTAGATTTGTTCAAAGCCAAAAAAATTATCACTGATTGGCTAGAACTTGCAAGTTTCCATACAACTGATGAATGAATATAAGTACAACCCATGAGCATTAGAAATTTATTTTTCAGAAGCATGGTGGACAAAATTGAAGCAAAGAGCCAATCCAATCCTGAACATGTAAGGGCAAAGTAGACATAAGAATAAGTATATGAAGTGGATGTTGTATATTTGTACCAAAAAGGAACAAATAGATCAGATCTCACCATGACATATGTCAATCCATGAAAACGAAGCCTTGATGAGATTGATGGAGGTGAAAGCCATCTCTGAGAGCCGGTCGTTGGATGGGCCAGCGTGATTGGCTAGCTCACGGCACTAATCCTTGAACGGGAGGCTGAGATCCACCACCTCTAGGCTCCTATGGTGGGATGGGTGCCCATGTCCACCGTCTTCGAGAGCTAGTAGTTGGACGAGAAGACCGAGAGCCATCACCTCTGAGCACTGCTGGAGCAGCAGGCAGTTGGGATCTGCTACCTCCGAGCGTCGATGCGACGAGTGACCGAGATCCGCCGTCTTCGAGCACTGGTGCCGCGACAGACAACTGAGATCCTTCGCCTCCAAGCGCTGGTGATGTGATAGGCAGTCGAGATCCGCCGTCTCCAGTCACTGATGATTCTAGGACTGAGAGAGGAAAAAGATAATGCAAAATTATGGATGTAAGTCTAAGTTATACAGTAGAAGCTCTAATTTATATTGCTAACTTTATATAACACATGGTATTCGTTCAAAGTTTTATACATAACTTGTACAAGATAAGTTACACTGTAAAACTTATATAGACTAACATATATTTAAATATAATACAATAGAGTTATATATATGTATAACTAATTTTTGTAAGCTATGCAGTACAACTTAGTGTTTTTTGTTGGAAATACAGAGTGAAAAAAGTTATATATTTAGCAAGCTTACAAATAAAACAAAGACAAAAAAGAAAAAAAGAATACAACGAAACATGTTTTGAACTTCACGAAGAAAAGAAAAAAGAATACCTATTAACAGATCATGTTCATATATGCACTCCCAGAAGGAAAAGGATTCATCAACCCTTAGCTCTAAACAAATGATCTTGAGAAAGAGGAAAGTCATGGAATGGAAAAGACACCAGTGTATACAAAGTAGGTACACAGCATGATCCACATACAAATTCAAAAGAAAAAAGCCAAAAATATTTGCACAGTAAACCAAAGCATCTTGAAAGAACATTACCAGGGCCTTCAATATCAGCAAAAATAGTAGTGAAGTCATCATCATTGACAATCACATTAATCCCTTCTGGAGGTGACTCATCAAGATTCTTTAGTTCTTTAGCCAATTGCCTGATGACATTTGGTGGGAGGTTCTCATTGGTTGCCTTCAGTATCACAGACATGCCATTAGAATCATGGGATACAGCACTGCTGAGTTGTAATGATTCTCTTTCACAGCACAGAAAAATCCTAAAAGATTGAGAATTTACAATGCTCACCATGGATGGTAGCAGACAGTTTCAAAACAGTCTTACTACTTCAAGTAGAACTGTTGTTGCAACACAATAGGTCCCTTTGTGACCACAAAAGGCCTTCTTGCAGTTGCAACTCTGTGGCCCGTAAGAACCTAAAGAAACCATTGTGTATCAGCATTTCATGTATAATAATTAACTCAGCTCAGCACAACACCTAATAAAATAAATTTTTTTTGATCTACACAAGTCCAATTTATCATCTGCATATTGTTAAGTGTTGATCACCATAAGTTAATACCTAGACATCAAAGGATCAAAGAGGAAAATTCTGCAAAAATAGCAACCATTGTCCCATTCTTGGGCCATTCTAGCTTTTAAAATTTAATAATCTGTACTCGTTATGCTTTCTCGAGTGCCATCAGAAAGATAATGATCTTTTTTGCACTGCTTTTTAGCACCGTCAGGAACTACTGATCTTATTAGTTTGGATTTAATGAAATTTTGTGCGGAATCTACACCATTGCTCTTCCTGCAGTACTTCTGAAATGCCAGTTTTGAGAGCAGCAACAGCTCTTCTGCAACAAGTTTTAGAACTTCAGCAGGGGCTCATCTTTTCAGTTTTATTTGTGTGAAGAGATATGTTAGCACCAATGTGTTGCTACCTGAACTGTGTTCTGCCACACAATTTGTATTTGGCTGAACTGTTGTGAGCTAGATGTGGATAATTTTGTAGCCTGAAAAAGAGCTTAAACATGCCAACACTAAATGAAGGAAACTACTGATTGTGCATGTGCAGAGCAGTCACACTCTTTAAATAATGGAGCTCTCAAAATAGTATTGTGAAACTAAATAATGAACTGTGAGAAAGTACATAGAAATTGTTTTCAAATATGACAACAATAGTTATGAAATGAATAAAACAGTATTCTGCGCGGCGGGTAACTGGTGACCACAGCCGCTGATTTACTTCTTCGTGGCTGGGTGAAGGCAAGAAGGATGCATGATACACACTGGTGCAAAACAGTTGCAATCTGATAGGTAGGGGAAAATGGTTACAAAATAGTTATGTGGCACTTTTAAAAGATGGAGAATGGAATAAATTGTGGATTTTCTGTGGAAGGGTCAAAAAACAGTTTCTGTGGAACATGTAATTGGAAATTTGGCTCTAGATGCTGTACACTCCTAGCCACATGCTACCACAATTATGTTAGTCTAGTAATGAACCACTTCCACAAGCCAACTTCGTGAATAATATCATGACCATAGTAAGATGAGACACTACTATGGGCACTGAAAAGCGCCAAGTGTTCCCTCCCTCCTTACATCTAGAAGCTCAAGTGGGAACATGCACCAGCCCGAGCCACAGAAAACCCTGTCTGGCCATCTAGGTTCTGCAGTGTGCTAGAACATGGGACTATCTAAGAATTCAGAAATGTATGTGCCCAGAAATTAGGTTTGGGGGAAATGTGAGGCCAATCGATGGACCAAACAATCAACGCTGGTTTACAGCAGTGAAACAGCGTGCGGGTGGATCTGAAACCGGCTGGACATCCGATCTACCCCCAGCATGAGAAATCGACTGGTCACCCACTCGGCGACGGTCAGAAGAGGCCGCTCGCTCGCTCCGCGGTCCGCGCCTCTACCAGACCTCGGCCAGGACGACGCCCTACGGTGGCACGGGGACGAGGCCGTCGCAGCTCGCACTACGAGGGCAACGATCGACCGGAAAAGTGGAAGTGCAGGGGCTGGCGGCGACACCTCAGCGATGGGCGGCGGGCCGGGGGGAGCGGCCGAAGAAGCAACTGAGACGTGCGGCGGTAGGGGAGTCTCGGGGGCGACGAGATGGGACGGCTGCCACCGCTTGGGTGCTGCTCAGACGGGGGAAGAAGCGGAACCCTAGGCGGGGAGGAGGAGGATTTCAATTTGGGAGGTGGGGAGGAAAAGAGAAGCGGGACGGCGTGGAGACGGAAAGGGAAAGGTGGAGCGTTCGCTCGTTCACGTAAATGGAATTGCGGTTTTAATTTGCATATATACTGGTGGGGGGGGGGTTCCTTGTGCATAAACATAAAGTTGGGGCTAAAATGAATGAAAAAGTTTGAAAACTGCAAATTTACTCGCTTAGAAATTCTACCCCTTTTAACGTCACCGTATTCAATAATTAGATCCTATTTTCGTCAAGAAAATAATAATTTGGCCATGTTTATTTACGCTAACCGACCTGGTCAGCGATTGTGATTGAGTCCTGCTATACATGCGTGCTTATGCTTAGGCTATTTATACTCGTGGTATTATAAATTTATTCTCTAAAAGGTCTGGTCATTAAAATTCTCTCCTTTATACTCAATTCTTTAGCACTCATCCATCCTCTATATCATCCTCTATCTATTGTGGGGTTTACTTGTCACTTTATCGAAATATATCCATGTGACATCTTATTTTAAAGAATTTATTGAAACGAATTTAATGGTACAATCGGAATTTAATTTAGATTTTTGATTTGTGAGTTATAACATTATTTAGCAAATAAAATAAGTGGGGCCCACTATTTTACCCTTTCGCCCATACAAGATTCTCTCCTCTGCCGCATGCGTCTCGGCCCTCGTCTCTCTCATCTCTCCTGTAAGGACGTCCTGCAAAACGCCATAGACAACAGATAGCACGCGCATAGCGTATTGTTTCCAGTATACGCTGCAGGGAATTTGTCCGGTTATCTGCTCCTCTATTCATTTTAGCGGTTGCTATACCGACTCCTAGTGCGGATAGCCTTACTCCATTTTTTATGAGAAATCCTATGTGGCACTCGGGTGTTCTGGGCGCCGTCAACAAGCGATTTTTGAAAGCCGCGGGATGCGCAGTCGCGAGGCTAGCTCAGGTGGGTTCTCAGCGACGCCTCTTTCGCGGTGCGGTGGAGGCGACGCTTGCGGTTGCTGCTCTGGGCGACGACGCGATGCGAGGCTGCAGGGTGTGACGGACTGATGGCGATGGTGCACAGCTGGCTGGGGAGGAGACAGCGGCGACCTGCTGCTGCTCGGGGATGGCAGCCATGGGGTCGCGGTTGCCGGCAGAGGAGGTGCTCCTCCTCGAGCTTTGCGGCCAGGTCCAACAGCCGTTGCTCCTGCGGCTGCGCTTCGACATTGGGCTGTGGCTGAGGCTTGTGGTTGGGTTTTGTCTGACATCTGCCATTTTTTTTATAATTTGACATATATTTATATGATATCTGCAATTCATAGAAATAATTTGTAAATTTTTTGAAAAATTTGGCATGTATTCTCTGAGATATGCAAGGCATAGAAGTGGTGTTATCTCTAAATTATATCACTCTGTCTAATAAATTATACTGAAAAACTTATTGTAAATATAGTAATAAGACAGTGTAAATATAGTTAAAAGACAGTGTAAATGTATCGTGCCAAGAACTTCCAAAACACTCAGTTTTTGTCCAGACAGATCCTTTTTTGTTAGATGCCATATTAGCTTTATTGTTCTAAGTCAAACATTCGTATTTTCAAACATTGTTTTCAAACATTTATATAGATTCATGTCATAAGATTTATATTTTTAGATTCACCATAAGAAATACTCACATAATATATAAGTCATATATTGTGAAACTATAATAAGTTTTTTTAAATGGTAGGTCAAAGATAGTAATATTTGACATAGGACTATGCTAATGTGACATGTAAAAAACATAGACTTCATTTAAGACCATTTTTTTTAGATAAAGTCCAGGTCCAGCCCTAGCCACCCATCACTATCACAATAATGATTTGTTGGGGCGGTTCATGAGCATTTGTAGCCGCGGTTTTGCCAACCGCCCCTACGCAACCGTGGCTACAAATGCCCGATTTGTAGAACCACCCCTACAAATCGATTTGTAGAGATTTTTGGTGATTTGTAGGGACGGTTCTATATCCAACCGCCCCTACAAATCAATTTCCAATATTACGAAAAATTATCAAAAAAATAGTAAAAAACTTTTTAATCCGAGAAAATCCCCACTAGACAGCCCCCACCCAGGGCTCACCCCAGCCTTTTTTCCGTGATTTTTAGAGACTTTGCGTTAGCCGTGATTCGAACTCACAATCTCACCCTCGCGCGCTCCCTCCTCTACCACTACACCTCACTGTCACATGTGTCCATATTGTATTTTCTTTCCCTACATATTATCCTAAACTGAGATTAAATTGATTGTTTGAGGCCCTAAACGGATTCAAATCAAAAAGTTTTCAACTACAAAGTTTTATAACTTTTTAAGACCTACAACTTTTATGTTGATCATTTCTCTATCCGAGGTCATTTGAAAAAAAGTCAATATTTTACATTTGAGAAAGTCAATGTAATTTTGTTTAACAAGATGATTTCAAATTAAAAAGTTGTCAACTACAAAGTTTCATAACTTTTCGAGACCTACAACTTTTATTTTGATCATTTCTCCATCCGAGGTCATTTGAAAAAAAGTCAATATTTTACATTTGAGAAAGTCAATGTAATTTTGTTTAACAAGATGATTTCAAATCAAAAAGTTGTCAACTACAAAGTTTTATAACTTTTCGAGACCTACAACTTTCATGTTGATCATTTCTCCATCCGAGGTCATTTGAAAAAGTCAAATTTTACATTTGAGAAAGTCAATGTAATTTTGTTTAACAAGATGAGTTCAAATCAAAAAGTTGTCAACTATAAAGTTTCATAACTTTTCGAGATCTACTACTTTTATTTTGGTTGTTTCTCTATCTGAGGTTATTTAAAAAAAGTTCATTTCAAAAATTTAAAGTTCAAACCTAAGACATTCATACACAATTTACCATGTGAAAAAAAATTCAAATAAAAATATTGTTAACTACAAAGTTGCTTATTTTTTTTTAGATCTACAACTTTTATTTTGGTCATCTTTTCATGCGGGTTTGTTTTATTAACTCAAAATTTGAATTTCAAAATTTAACTACTTCAAATAATATTTTCAAAGTGTAAATTTTGGAGTACAAAATGATTTTGAATAAAAAGTTATAAATAGCAAGTTACATAACTTTTTGAGATCTATAACTTTTATTTTAGTCATTTTTCCATCCGAGATTATTTTAAAAAAATTAAATTTTAGTGCTTTATTTTTTATATTCGGCATTCATTTGTAGGGGCGCCTCAATATAGAACCGCCCCTACAAATCCGATTTGTAGGGGCTGTTAGATATAGAACCGCCCTTACAAATCTAGACATTTGTAGAGGCGGCTCATAACACCAACCGCCCCTACAAATGGATTTGTAGGGACGGTTCGTTTGGCCACCATTTGGGGCGGTTTAATATAGAGCCACCCCTATAAAAAAAGAGAGGCGTTACTACAAATAGTTTCTGTAGTAGTGTGTATCATAGACATGTTTTCTTCAACTTTAATATGACGAAAAAAAATATGAGCAAGGTGAGCATTATTGCAAACACTACTATTTCACCAAGTAAATAGACGCATGTTGTTAGTTACCCTCTACATGCACTTTCTTATGATGTTTGAAAGTGAACTGTGGCGAAAAAAAGCCGAGAATAGCCCTAAGTCATTGATGACCAAATGGTCATAAGCAATATCAGTTTATCTATATAACTCCCAACAAAGTAGAAATATAAAAAATGTCTTCAATACCTACAATTTTTGTATATTCTAGACCTGTCGGTAACATCACATTTTCCTGTCGACTTTTTATGACAGAGATAGAATTCTAGACCTGACAGCTAATAATTTCCTTGTCGACACCGTACAGAAAAACAAAATTATGCACCGATAAGAAAATTCAACCATGACAAGAAAAATCAATTTTTCTATCCCTTTACTTCTATCGGTGTACCGGCAAAGAAACTAATTCTTCAAACTTTCTATCAGTATTTACTATTTCCCTGTGGGTTTCACTACTATAGAATATCTTTTTTGAGGCATGCATCGAAAATGCCTTGGATGCAAGATCATGGTAAACGGAAGCATTTTTCGAGGCGTTTTGATGCCCACCTTGGTTAATCAAATAAAAAGAAAAAAAATCCATGGACAAAGCTCGGCGAGCCCATCCACGGGTCGTTGTCGTCATTGACCGTTGGGTCTGGCCTTGTCGCCACCTGATCTGGATCCCCACCGCTGAGGTCCGCAGCGCCTGCCCTCTCCACTAGACTCACCCTTGGAGGTGCCGCCATTGTTGCTGGGAGCCATGGAAGAGAGGGGCGACGTTGGAGAGGGAGGAGAGGGTCGAGGGCCACCCCACGCCGCGTGTGCAACGTGTCTTGCCGCTGCAACGGTGGAGAGGGAGGAGGGGGCCACTCCGCACCAATGTGCTGCCGCCACCATGCCGGTATAGGGGAAACCCTAGGGGGAAGAGCCTCGACGCTTTTAGGGTTTTGAGGGGAGGGGCACCGCCATTGGTTTGGAGGGAGGGGCGTTGGGGGGAGGGATGGGGCGTCGAGTGGGCTATGGGGTGTTGGGCTGAGTGAAGTGGAGAAACGACCGAGTGGATAACGCACCATATATATATATATATATATATATATATATATTCTAGACCTGTCGGTAACATCACATTTTCTGTCGACTTTTTATGACGTAGATAGAATTCTAGACCTGACAACTAATAATTTCCTTGTCGACACCGTATCAAAATTATGCACCGATAAGAAAATTCAACCATGACAAGAAAAATCAATTTTTCTATCCCTTTACTTCTATCGGTGTACCGCAAAAAAACTAATTCTTCAAATTTTCTATCAGTATTTACTATTTCCCCCGGGTTTCACTACTATAGAATATCTTTTTTTGAGGCATGCATCGAAAATGCCTTGGATGCAAGATCATGGTAAACGGAAGCATTTTTCGAGGCGTTTTGATGCCCACCTTGGTTAATCAAATAAAAAAAAAAAAATCCATGGACAAAGCTCGGCGAGCCCATCCACGGTCGTTGTCGCCATTGACCGTTGGGTCTGGCCTTGTCGCCACCTGATCCGGATCCCCACCGCCGAGGTCCGTTGCCCTCTCCACTAGACTCACCCTTGGAGGTGCCGCCATTGTTCTTTGGGAGCCATGGAAGAGAGGGGCGACGTTGGAGAGGGAGGAGAGGGTCGAGGGCCACCCCACGCCGCGTGTGCAACGTGTCTTGCCGCTGCAACGGTGGAGAGGGGGAGGGGGGCCACTCCCGCACCAATGTGCTGCCGCCACCATGCCGGTATAGGGGAAACCCTAGGGGAAGAGCCTCGACGCCGCTGCTAGGGTTTTGAGGGGAGGGGGCACCGCCATTGGTTTGGAGGGGAGGGGCGTTGGGGGGGGATGGGGCGTCGAGTGGGCTATGGGGTGTTGGGCTGAGTGAAGTGGAGAACGACTGAGTGGATAAAAACGCACCATATATATATATATATATATATATATATATATATATATATATATATGGTGCGTTTTCTATACTCCCGGAAGTAACTACTGCCACCTGAGATTATATGCAGTTCCTCAGATGTAGGTAACGGGAGATGTCGGCAGTGCGCTGACGTACGTAACGGAAGGAGTTGGGGTGCGGCCTGTTATCTCCGGTAATGGGTCTAGATAGAATCCCTCCGCTAACGGGTTTCCATCATATGTTGTATACGTACACGCCGCATGGAAACTATATTAGTATATACGC
This sequence comes from Chrysopogon serrulatus, assembly GCA_015844335.1. NCBI lineage: Eukaryota > Viridiplantae > Streptophyta > Magnoliopsida > Poales > Poaceae > Chrysopogon > Chrysopogon serrulatus. The sequence continues at coordinate 33,329 of JADLZL010006138.1, read as the reverse complement.
AATATTTATCGGACGATCGCCTGGCCAGATACTAAATTCTACGGATGTACATGCTTTCCGTGAATGAAGTATGGACACATACTTTAATAAAAAGTGAGTATATTTGCATGAGCATATACATATTTTCAGTGGGTTTTCTTGCCAGATAAAAGTATGCACACACTCTTTGGTGTATAATAATTACATGACGAAAGTTTATTTGAACGTAGACTCTGGAGATGCTACTAGTATATATGCATATACTTGCCGAGAAGAGTATGTGCACATACTTTAGGAGTACATATGTACATACTTATTTGAAAATAGTCTGCATACATACTTGGATAAGGGTCTATGACATGCATGTATATACTTATTTGAAAATAGTCTGCATACATACTTGGATAAGGGTCTATATACATACTTTTTAGAAGGAAGTATACATGTCTATTGTACAGATTTTTTGATATGCTAGCTACGAGAACATGGCACATGGTCGGTGATTACTAGCAACCTCCACGGCTGGTCGCAGCCTCCAGCTTCTTTCAATTCGTATCATTTCACAAAATGTACTTCCAAAATCTGCAGAAATTATAACTTGATTAAACATCAAACTTTGCTTTCGCAGAATAAAAAATGACTTCTAATTTAGTTAGATAGCAAGAATTGATATGACTAAACTCTAAATTTGGACTAGACCACATATATGTGCAATAATTTGCTCAAGCAGCACACGTCAAAAGGATCAAGTGATACTCTAGACTTAATAATCGTTTGAAACAATATACACGCTTAAATGTATCTAACTTGACACTAACCAAAAAAATTAAACATCAGTACACTAAACTGAAATACATATCAACTGATACTCAAATCTGAAAAAGTATTTGCTCATACTCTAGTCTGAAAAAATTATCAAATCAGAACCGACAAAAGTATCAGCCAGATTGTAACCTGACCAAAGTATCAAGTGATACATTAGAATAAAAATTATATGCAAGTATGCTAGTCGAAAAAGCATCAACTGATACTCTAGTCTGAAAAAAAAACTATCAAGCCATGTTTTAAACCGACAAAAAAGTATCAGCCAGATAGTAATAGTAGCATGACCAAAGACCCAAAGTATCAGGTGATACATTAGAATAAAATTTGTATGCAGGTATGCTATAGTCCATCAACTGATACTCTTGTATGAAAAAAGTATAAGCCAAGTATGACAAAGCTATCAAGTAACTTTGTAGCCACTAAAAAAATCAGATCAGTTCATGTGCAGGCAAATATTTGAGAAATAGATATGTACAGAGAACTAAATTCAAGTAGGACGTACTCTCAAGGAAGTATATATACTCTTAAGGAAACATTCTTATTAGTTTTTCTTTGATATGCTTGAACTAGTGAGTATATACGTATACCTAGCAAAGGATACTCTGATCAAGAATAGTATCCAAACATACACTCATCTGAAAAAGGTATCCAAACATACTCATATTGGAATACAACATATATACCTGGTGGGATCTAGAGTGTCGTTCATCTAAAAAATAACAAGCACGAATTCATATCAAAATGCAGTCATACGACTCTCATGATCTAGTGAGGTAATTAAATGGAGATCAGATGCAGATTGCTAATTTGAACATGTAGTCTGTGGCATATATATATATATATATCTGATTCATTTACCTGCTTGGCTGATGGCCAATCGCTCCCGGCGGAGAGGAGACGCCAGCCTTGTAAACATCAGCAGTCTTTTCTAAACATCAGACTGCCTGGTGAAATTGACATCGGCTGTAACACCTACTATCATTAGATCGACAAAAATGTAGAGGGCTCTATCAGGAAGAAGCAGAACTAGTAGTCACATCAATTTGCCGGAGCATATCGAGAGAGGCGCACCGCTTCTGCCAGGGGAGATGAGCGCCGCCGTTGGCCGGGGAAGAAGCCGCTCATGGGGAAGGGATCAGCGCCGCCGCTGGTTCGGAAGGGACCCACGCAGCCGTCACCACCATGGATCTTGGGAGGATGCGGTGCCGTTGGTGCTGGGGACGACACCGTTGGTGGTGCCGCTGCAGCTGATGTAGATCCGGCGATGTCGCAGCCGGGAGCATCGAGGGCGCCGTCGCGTCGTTGTAGCCGGGAGGGGGTGGGGAGGCGACGCTGCTGCAGCCGACCACGAGGAGCCCGCCGCCCGCTGCTGGACGCAGGACGCGCCGCCGTCGAGGATGCCGTGCACGCAGGGTGCACTGCCACCGGGTGGTGCTGTTGGATGTAGTAGAGAGTTGTCCTGATGTGCACCGGTGGGGAGGAGAGAGGCCAGAAGGAGCGCGGTGGAGGCCGCTGCCGCCGCCGCCGCCACCATCTGCATCCGATCGGGGGAAGAGAGAGAAATGAGATGAGAGCCCATTTATTATATATCGCGTAGTCCTTAGCGGGTTGGATTTTTTTGACAGCAATCCATTAGCGTTAACGGCGTGCTGGAGAGGATGTCCACGCGTGTGTAACTCAGATGGGAGTAGCTACTATAAAATTTATATATATATATATATATATATATATATATATATATATATATATATATATATATATATAGGTTTTTTCTAGGCATTAGAAATTTAACAGAGGTCCAAAAATAAGGCTATTTTTAGAGGCGTGCCGCTTCTAAGGCCCACCTGGATTAATAGCGTGCCTCCGAAAATAGATTTTTTTTTGTGATACGGTTTGTTGTAACTGTCTCGGTTAATAAAAAAAGACCGCCTTGGTTGATCCGAGGCATTAACCGAGACGGTTGAAAATCCTGCCCGCCTCGGAACTATTTTGAAAAGGTCTCGGAAAATATTTTATGTAGTAGTGTTTATTGTTTTCCACTAAAGGACAATTGGAACCTCCAGTAGTGATAGCAATGAAGTTGAGTTGAGGATGGTGAAGCCACATATTTTTGGGCTCATGAGGTGTGAATACATATTTGTGGCATAGTGGTCGACCAACATAATAAACAGGACATGGCTCTAATGGACCAGCAGGCATGGTGAATAAAAATTACACTCTTGAACTGTTGTACCTTGCAGGACCAGCAGATGGAATTGGGTCATCCACATCACCGGAGTGCTCATGGGACATGGATTAAATAGGGATTTAATTAAGATAGTGTTGACCAAGCCAAGGCTGGTGTCCAATTCAAGTTAGGAGGTGGCTTCGTGCCTTTAGGACCGGAATGTGACCACCTCTAAAATCACTTCCATAGCAGACCCTTCTTTTCCATCTTCTGATGCTCAACCTGTGTCCAATATGAATATTCACATATAGGTCATAGCTCATCATGAACAAAGCTAAGGTCCTGTTTGGATCAATGAATTAATAACTAATTCAAATAATTGGGTTTTATAGACTAGTAAACTAGTAACTAGTTGAGCCTTGGGTTAGTTGTTAGTTCACCTAATAGTTCACCTGTTTGGATCCTTGTGAACTAATTGTTAATCAACTAGTTTATAGTTATGGCCTAAAGCGGATAAGAAATTAAATTTGTCGCTTCTATTGGTGGCCTATTTACGATCAGATGGTTTACGGTTGAAGAAGAAACACACATAATTCAGGAAAGAGAAACAAATAACGCAGGAGTAAAGCACATGAACACACGAAGGTACAGCAGTTGCAAGAATATGACATCAAGTTATCGATGGCCTAATGTTTGTTTGTCACCACTCTCTGAAGTTGTTCCAAAGTGAGCAAACACGAATATGTTAAAAGAGCAATCCAAATTATCCAAAAGCAGGCCTGATGCAAGCCATTATTAGAGAACTAGTAGCCTAGTTTGAGATCAATCAATCCTTGTGTTCACGCACAAGGCCGTTCGATCTTGTTTACGCTGATACTGGCTTTGACCTCCATGCAATCTTTGTCGTCTCGAAGAACAGAATTGGGCACGATGAACTGGAAGCAGTCATCAGGGCTTGGCAGCCCATCGATCGGAGAGATTCGTGCACACTACTTTGAACTCCGACGACTGGCAGTGCCTACGGCACAAGCTCACGTTTTCGGAGTGAAAGAAGGCCAGCTTGCATATCATCGATGGCAGCTGATCAACACCGTTGGCATGAGGATGGATGCAGAGCACGGAAATGGCACGACCAAGCCGTTCCTGCGTCACGTTCAGCAGGATAGGGGCGCTAAAGGTTGCGCCCCCTGCTTGGTCACCATCGTCCGCGCCTGCGTGGTTTGCGAGGAGGAAGAAGTTGAAGCCGACCTGGAGGCGGATGCGCAAGGTCTCCCCAGCCCTGGCCTTGGTGGTGCACGGCCAGTTGTGCGCACCGGCGAAGTGCTCCAGCAGCGCAGCAGTGGAGCCGACAAAGCAGCACGACTCGCCAGGGCATTGGCACGGCGCGTGCGGGCACACCTGGCGGTGGCTTTCCTGGCCGTGGTAGGGAGGCGTAGCCACTACTACTGAAAAGATTAACCGAGGCGGTTTTTTAGGATTAACCGAGACGGTTTTGCAACCGCCTCGAAGGGAAGGTCACGGTAAATGCGAAGTATTTTCCGAGGCGTTTTGCTGCCCGCCTCGGTTAATTGCACAAAAAAAAAAAAATGAAAAAGCCCATCCCAAACCCTAACGGGCCTGGATCTAGGCCGTCCCTGCATGCCGCTCCACCATCCGCAGCTCGCCGCCGCCGCTAGCAGCGGATCCGGCCGGGTCCGGCTCGCCACTGCCGCTAGCGGCGGATCCGGCCGGGTCTGGCTCGCCGCCACCGCTAGCGGCCGAATCCGGCCGGATCGGCTCGCGCCATGTCGGGTTGGGGAAGGGTGGGGCCGCGCCATCGATGGTCGGAGAAGGGGCGGGGCTACGCCGCCGCTGGTCGGGAAGAGCCGGGGGATGCTCGAGGAGCTCCTCGCGCCGCCGCCGCGCCGCCGCATCCCCTGCGGCCGTGGCTCCTCACGCCGCCGCCGCGCCCCTGCGGCCGTGGCTCCTCGCGTCGCGCCCCGCGGCCCCGGCTCCTCTTTCGCGCCCCCGCGCCGGCCTCCTCACGCTCGCGCCCCCGGCCGTGGCTCGTCGTGCCGCCGCCGCGCCCCCCGCGCCGCGGGCCGTGCCTCGTGGTGCCGCGTCGGGGCTGCCGCCTTCGGGAATGGAGGGAGGGAGAGAGAGAGGGGGGAGGGGGAGACCGAGAGAGCAGAGAGAGGGAGGTGCCGTCGGTCTGGTGGCTAGGAGAGGGAGGGAAGAGTGAGGAAGGAAACCCTAAGTCCGGTTTATATACTACGAGAAAATCGGGCCGCTGTGGGCTGGTATGTTGGGCCTGATTTACCGCGACGGTTGTGTTAGAAAAACCGCCTCAGTTAATACATTAACCGAGGCGGTTTCCTTACAACAACCGCCTCGGTTAATTTTCATTAACCGAGGCGGTTTTGTTATAACAACCGCCTCGGTTAATACATTAACCGAGGCGGTTGCTGTGCCGGGGGCATTGCCTCGGTTGGAATTGATTAACCAAGGCGGTTTTTTGCTAAAACCGCCTCCGAGGGCAATTTTCAAATGTCTTGCAAAATATTTTGTGTAGTAGTGAGCGCCGCAGCCGTGAGCCGCATAACGGCAGGGAACACGGATGCTGTCCACAAGGCGCTCCATGGCGTGGCATCGGCGGTAGCCGCGCGTGGTGGCTCCGCAGGCATGGCACTTGCTGTTCCCGGTGGCCTCCAGCTTGTCGCGGCAGGCCGAGCAGACCACATGCCCCACTTCGCACTGCATGGTGCATGCGTTATTGATCAATCCATCTCGATTAGTTGCTTCAAGAAATATTGCTAACTAAGCAAACATGTATGGCAGATTGCAATAATATATGAAACCTGGAAGATGGGAGGCCTGAGCGGGAGGAAGCAGACGCCGCACTCGAGGGCGTCGGCATCGCCCACCGTCACGCTCGCCACTGCGCGCCCAAAGCGTACTTCAGGCGCAGCAGGCGGCGCGTGAACGCTGTCGCTGGCCAAACCCTCGTCCTCCTCCGGGAACTCGACAACGCTGTCCTGGGTTTTCTTCCTCTTGATCGGCTTCAATCGATCGACGGCATTGAAAAAAATTACTTTCCGTAATCGACGGAATGATAATTAAAGAACTTACCACAATGCGGTTACCACAATCGTTAGCTGCCGCGCACGCGTGAAGCGAATCGTCGGAATATGTCCCATGATGTTGGCCCTGGCGTCACCTTCGTTGTGTGCCATTATTGCCTGCGTTGCCGCACCGCGCGCAAGGAGTCCCACCGCCCGCAGCGGGCCGGGGAGTCCCGCCGCAAGAAGTCCCGCCGCCGTGCGCCGGCCACCAGGAGACTTGCTTGCCGCTGGCCGCCGGCCGCCGGTTTAGTAGGGTTAGCCGGTTAGGGACGGATGGGGATTGGCGGAGGACGTGCAGTGCGGTGGCTTAGTGGGCCTTGTGGCCGGGCCTGGAATGTGAGTTCGATTTGCGTCTCTGTCATAAAATTAGACTTTAAAAAAATTCTTTCAACTCTTAAACCGTGGGCAGATCTGTGATAACAATGACAAACAAGGAAGAGCAGGCGTTTCAAAAAAGAAAAACAAGGAAGCGCAGGCAGAGGGCGAAGCTAGGATAAATTGTCTCCGGGTCGGTCTTAAATTGTTACCATGTGATAATAGTAGTAACCAATAATATAAAAGTATAAATAATATAGATAATAACCCTTTTAAATTTAACCAATTTTATTGAAATGAGCATGAGTATCTATAATATAAAATGAGTATTTTATAAAAATATATTATATGATGAATCTAATGGTAGTAACTCTTGATACCATAAATCTTAGCCTTTCTTTCTAGAAGTTTAGTTAAATTTTGAAAATTTTAACTTAAGATAACTTTAAAAGTTGAAGCTTTTAGGGACAAAGAAAGTACTATAAGTTCACATTTTAAATATCAATACATACTACTGTCACGACTAAGATTCTTTTTTAAATATCAACAGATATGGCTAAGCCAACTTTTGATATTCTAAAATTTGGAATGAATTTTTGGGATTGACAGCATTGGTAGTAAATGATTTATTCCCTCTGTCCTGAATGTAGGATCTGTTTGGTTTACGGATCAGCCTCATGCAGATCCAGGTCATTCCACGTGTATGCGGAACCAGGTCATCTGTCAATTTTCCAACGGACGAGGTCGCTCCCGCAGATCAGCTTGGGGCAGTTCAAAAACAAGTCAACTGATGACGAACGGAACAGGCTTATATTATGCAAACCAAACGCCCGTTATTAGGCTCGATCGGACTTGGAGATTTGGATGGTGTCAATCCAAGCAATCCGACTAGCCAAACACGCAAACGTAGGAAAGAGATACATATCTTCCTAAAGTTTTGTTTAATTCCTATCACTACATAGGAAATAGGGTTGTTCAAGCGCCCGGACGTCTGGACGCATGCGCACGCCCGGACGTCGAGCCCCCACCCTGCGCCGTACGGGAAAAACATAAACAGTGATGAGATAAATAAAAAAACTTTATCCACCCAACCGAACCCGCGCCCCCTCGTTGTACTCGCCCCACACAGAGGAGTGGAACACCAGTGGGACTCCGCCCCAGAACAGATCACATCGCGGCCACTCACGCAGGGGATCTGCCGCCCCTCCTCCTCTCCAGACCTCACCTGCACCCGAAGCAACCTTCGCCCTCCCTCTCCGCACTGCAACATCCCGCCCCAGCATGTCAGCACTCCGGTTCCACCTGCTGCATCTGCTTCTGAATTCAAATCATTCGTCTAAACTATCCCCTTCCTGCTTCCCTTCCCCAACTCAGATTCCCTTACACAGCACTAACAACTACTGCACCAGACACTCAACCTCAAAAACTAACTTCAACAACACGCAAATACCTATTGCAACAAACACGCAAATGCCTACTACACCAAAAGCATGAACCCTGCTGCACTAACAACCGAGCGCCTACTACACCAGGCGAAAACTGAAACTTCAACAGACAATAAACACCTATTGCACCAAAGATTGAGACCTACTGCAATAACAACCAAACACATACTAAAACAACGGCCAAACGCTTACTGCACCATGTAGAAACACAGAAGTTTCAACAGACACGAAACCCTGCTACACCAAAAACACGGAAACTACTGCAACAAATGAAAACAACCAATGCAACAAAGGGTGAGAAGGAGGGGGAGGAGAAGAGAGGAAAGCTCATACAACATGCACCGGATCTGCTTCTGCAACATCCAAATGGTTATAATGAAACATACCTTTCAACAAAATTAAAACAAGAGAAACATGCTACTGAAACAGAGAAAATAATTTCAACAAACACGAAAACCTGCTGCACCAAAAATATGAAAACTGCTGCAACAAATGAAAATGACCATTGCAACAAGGGCGAGGAGAAGAGGAGGAGAAGGAAGGAAAGCTCATACAACGTGCACCCAATCTGCTTCTGCAACATCCAAAAAAGTTCTAATGAAACATACCTTTCAATGAAATTGAAACAAGAAACACATGCTTTTGAAACAGGGGGAAACAAAAATGTATTGCCAGATCTGCATCACCCCCAATGGATCCACCACAGGGGGGCGCCGCTGCTCCATGAATCCACCACCGGGAGGGCCCCCCATGCACCGTCAAGATGGGGGAGGCACGCCAGGGTGTGGAGGATGCCACCAAGCAACTGGATCTGACCACCCCCCATGGGATCCACCACGGGAAGCCCCGTGCTCCACGGATCTGCCATGGGAGAGGCCCCATGCCGCCGATGAGGTGGAGGAGGACGCTCCAGGGTGGAGGGGAACACCATGCAGCTGGGAGAGTTAGGGAGGAGCAGCAGTGAAGAGATGGAGGGCGTGGCTCACGGCCTCCGTCGCTGCACACTCTCAGTCGCATGGAGGACGCGAGAGCAAAGGAGGGAGGAGGGAGGGGGCAGGGGAGGGAGGGCACAGAGAGGAAGGAGTGCTGGGCTGCGGAGCAGCGGAGAGGCGAGGTGCGGCCAGGAGAGAGCGAGCACGCTGCAGGCGGAGAGCGCGAGGAAGATGAGCGAGTGGAGAAGGGGAGAGGGCGGAGTGGATAAGGAAGACACGGGTGGGTTGAGTCGGGCCGCGGTCGCGTGGGTTGAGTCCATCAGATCGGCGCGGGACGCGTGTCCGGCAGCGGTTGGCTTCCGGACGTGCTAATTGGATCATTACCGTAGGAAATACCACTACATAGCTGAAACGGAAAAATACGCTAGAAGGGGTCAGTACCTTTAAGGAATCATGGATTAGTACAAAGGCCAGCTGCGCTGGTGCCTCACACGTTCATAAAGTGGGCTATTGAATTGCCTACTACTGGGCTTGCCACTTGCCCTTGGCCCTTGCGGCTTACGTATGCGTAATTGCGTTCTTGCTTGTTGGGACGCTGATCGTCTAGGCTTCCCACCTCGGCCTACCGGGGTCGAACAAAGTTTTTGCCGGGGTCTAGTTCATGCTACATGAACAGGCACTCGAGTCATCGGGGTCGGTAGACTTAGACACCATAAGACTGGCCACAATGTTGCAAAACGCTGGTGCCCAAACACTCTCCTATTGAAGCACCAGTGCTGAACACTGTGGCCGGTGCTGAGATTCCCAAAAAACTAAGCACCGAGGCATGTAGAGAAATTTTGGGCAACACTAGCGTTGTGGCTAGTCTAACGTAGCTTCACCACTGACAAGGGTGGATCGAGCGACCCCTGGCCCCATATGGGCCATTTCGCACCATTTTGCTTCTGTTACGATTTATGATTGTAAGGTACGGCATGATGGATCGACCAAATCTAAGATTTTACCCAATCTGGCCCATCTTTCTTGTGTGATCTTCTGCATATGTATAATCACCAAAACTATTGATGGGTTTAGATAGGACCTTTTTTACTTTTTAATCCCTTTTTACAAAATATTCCAATAATATTTCCACCCAAATAATATTTGCAGATGTAGCCCTTTTGGTCGCGCCGGTGGGGTTGGCGTGACCAAATAACGCTGTCACGCCACATGCATTGGCGTGACAAGATCTTATACGTTGGACGGCGTTTTTCGACGTGGAAAATCTTGTCACGCCACTCCTGTTGGCGTGACAGTATGGTCTTGTCGCGCCATCGGGAGTGGCGTAACAAGACTGAATTTTCGAAAAATCATAACTCTTCCATACGACGTCGGATAAAGATGATTTTTATATGAAAGTTGTAGCTTTTGAAGAGATCTACAATTTCTAGTTTTGAGTTTTTTATTTAAGGACATTAAAATGCTAAAAAAAATCAAATACTTTTTCAGCACCATAATAAACACGTATAAGAGCTTGTCACTTTTAAAAATTTATATCTTTTTTGTATGCTGTCAAAAAAAGATACCTTTTACAAAGTTGTAGCACAAAATGATATCTACAACTTTGTAGTTAAAAGGTTTTTCATTTGAGGACGTTAAGATGCTTAAAAAATATAATATAGTATTTCAACACCGTAGTAATCGCGTACAAGAGCTTGTCTCTTTAGGAAATTAATATGTTTTTTGCATGGTGTTAAATAAAGATATTCTTTATACCAAAGTTGTAGCTTAAAATATGATATATAGCTTTATAGTCTTGACTTTTTTCGTTTGAGAATGTTAAGATGATCAAAATAATATTATAGAAATTTTAGTATTATAATAATTGTGCATAAGATCATGTTGCATTAGAAAAGTAATAGCTTCTTTGTATGGTGTCAATTAAAGATACATTTTGTATGAAAGTTGTAGGTCATAATAAGATTTACAATTTTATAGTTCTAAATTTTTTCATTCAATGTAAACAATACAATATATATATATATATATATATATATATATATATATATATATATATATATATATATATATATATATATATATATATATATATCATATACTATTAGAAAAAATTTATATTTGATGTCTCATGAAAAAATATGTTTTTAAATGAAGAAACTCAAAATTATAAAATTATAGATCTCATTATGAGCTATAATTTTAGTATAAAAAGTGTCTTTATTTGCTACCATGCAAAGAAAATATTAATTTTCTAAAGTGATAAGTTTTTTACGCAATTATTATGGTGCTGAAATATTATATTATTTTTTAAGCATCATAACATCCTCAAATGAAGAAAATTTGAAACTACAAAGTTGCAAATCTCATTTTGAGCTACAACTTTAGAAATACTATATAATCTCATTTAACAGCATGCAAAAAAGATATTACTACACAAAAGATTTTGCAAGGCAAAAAATGAGCTCGATTTTAGCAAAAAAACGGTTTTTCCCATTAATACAGTTCCAACCGAGGCAATCCTAAAGAGACAAGCTCTTGTTAACCGAGGCGGTTGCTCTAAGACAACCGCCTCGGTTAATCAATTAACCGCGTATTATTATGGTGCCAAAACCCGATAACTATAGTATATATTTTGAGCATCTTAACGTTCTCAAATGAAAAAAAAAAACCCCGGCGGCGCAACTATAAAGTTGTAGATGTTATTTTGTGCTACAACTTCCCGGCCTTCCTCGATGTAAAAAGTATCTTCTTTTGACACCATGCAAAAAAATATGAATTTTCAAAATGGATCCGCGATGAGCTCTTATACCTCTCCTCCAGCGCTCCTTTATTATGGTGCTAAAAAATGGGCTATTTGATTTTTTTTTTTGCATCTTTGGTTTTCAAAACTATCAAAGTTGTAGATCTCGATCCGAGGGCTACAACTTTCATATAAAAAGTCATCTTTATCCGGATAATCGTATGGAATTATGGTGCTGAAATTTTATATTATTTTTTTTGAGCATCTTAACGTTCTCAAATGAAAAAACTTGCAACTATAAAGTTGTAGATGTTATTTTGTGCTACAACTTCGATATAAAAAGTATCTTCTTTTGACACCATGCAAAAAAGATATGAATTTTCAAAAGCGATGAGCTCTTATACGGCGTTTATTATGGTGCTAAAAAAATATTTGATTTTTTGAGCATCTTATTTTTCTCAAAACTACAAAGTTGTAGATCTCGTCGAGGGCTACAACTTTCATATAAAAGTCATCTTTATCCGACATCGTATGGAAGAGTTATGATTTTTTGAAAATTCAGTCTTGGCACGCCACTCCCGGTGGCGCGACAAGACCATACTGTCACGCTAACGGGAGTGGCGTGACAATGTTTTCCATGTCGAAAACGTCGTCCAACGTGTAAAAAATCTTGTCACACTAATGCATGTGGCGTGACAGCATTATTTGGTTACGCCAGCTCTACCGGCAGCGACCAAAAGGGCTACATTTGCAAATATTATTTGGGTGGGAATATTATTAGAATATTTTATAGAAAAGATTAAAAAATACAAAAAGATATATGCCCTATGTCTGATGGATGCCAATTCATATTTCCAATTAAACATAAGTTGATGGTATGAAATAATGCCTTGGTGACCATCAATAGCTTCCCTCCGGCTCTCAAGTGTTGCAAGAAAGGAATGGCATATGCGTTCGGGTGGCAGAGCAAATATAGTGATTAGGGGTGACTCTGCAGAAGTGAACTCACTGAACGTAGCTAGTGATGTGGGATCGATGACGCTGGGAGACAGGGATTTGGGGGCCAAATTGAACGCGGTACCGGCTGTTGAAAATGGTAGGGACTATGAAAATGGCCAAAAGTAGGTTGAGGGGCCAAATTAAACGGAAGTGGCTATTGAGGCGCTAACTTATCCGAATTTTGTAGTTGGGAGTTAAAATTAGACAAACATACATAGCCTTCTTGGTGCCGCTATTTGAGAGATCTTGGTTTGTGTATACACTTAGACGAAAATAACATAAGAAGAGAAACAGAATTTTAGGATCATTATTATCAACCTCGATCTGGGCACAGATAAACAAGAGACACACATATACTGTAACTCTGGAAATAATAATTGAAAAATATTAAATTGCAGTAGTAAACTACTTGAATAATATGAAAGTACAAAAGTTGCAAATAGTTGACGTCAAGGTCTAGATGGCCTAATGTCAATTTGGCTGACGTCCTCCAAAGTTGTCCTCGTTATATCAGGTTTAAGATGAAGAATCCTTGACGTTCGCACACAAAGCTATTCATTTTTTTTTTTTTTTTTTTGACGAAACTCAAAGCTATTCATTTTCATCAGTTGATGATACGTGCTTTAACCTGAATGGAATTCTTGTCGTCCCCAACCCCAAGAACAGCATTGGGCACAATGATATGGAAGCAGCCTTCAGGGTTGGGCAGCCCATCGGAGAGGTCCGTGCACCCCACATTGAAAACCGACGACTGGTAGTGGCTACGGCACAAGCTCCCGTCGCCGTTGCGCAAGAAGACGAGCTCGCATTGCGTCGACAGCGGCTGATCAGAACTGTTGGCATGAGGATGGATGCAGAGCACGGAGATGGCACGGCCAAGCCGTTCCTGCGTCACGTTCAGCAAGAACAGCCGGCACCGGACGCCGCCGGTGGCGGACAATTGCTCACCATCGTCGCGGTCTTGGTCCGCGAGGAGGATGAAGTTGAAGCCGAAGTGGAGGCCGATGCTGAACGCCTCCGCAGCACGGACATTGGTGGTGCACGGCCAGTCGTGCGCGCCGGCGAAGTGGTCCAGTAGCGCGGCCGTGGAGCCGACGAAGCCGCATGACTCGCCGGGGCAGTGACACGGCGCGTGTGGGCAGACCTGGCGGTGGCTTTGCTGCCCGTGGTAGGGAGGGGTAGCGTCGCAGCCGTGAGCCGCGTACGGGCAGGGCACGCGGATGCAGTCCACGAGCTGCTCCATGGCGTGGCACCGGCGGTAGCCACGCGTGGCGACGCCGCAGACATGGCAGTTGCCGTCCCCAATGGCATCCAGGTTGTCGCGGCAGGCCGAGCACACCACATGCCCCACCTCGCACTGCGTTCCATTCATGTCAATGTGGTTAAGATTAATTAAATAATTAGATGTTTTTTCAACTTCCGAGAAACGCTTGATATGCAAACGTTCACCAAGCATGGCGGCAGATTATTGCATCCAATCGACATGGGCAGGTACCTGGAAGATGGGCGGCCTCAGCGCCACGAAGCACACGCCGCACTGCAGCTGCAGGGCGTCGGCAATGGCCACCGTCACGTTCTGCACTGCATCCCCAACATGGACATATGTCGCCGGTGTTGGCGCCGCTGCCGGTTCAAGGGAGCCTTCATCGTGCTCATGAACGACGACGCTGTCGCAGTCGCAGCCCGAATCGAAGACGACCTCGTCAGCCACTTGGTGTTCATGGCAAGATTGTGCATCGACGACGATCTCGTCAGCCACTGCTTCGTCTTCGACTTCATGGTGAGCGTGAGATTGCGCATCCAAGACGACCTCTTCGACACTATTCTGAAAAATAGTCGACGCACGCAATGAAAGAAATGACTTGTCATGAGCGAGGAGATGAGAAAAGTTACCGGAGTCGGTGGCGATGCTTGTTGCGCTAGGCGCGGCGGCACCTTCTTCTTCGGCTGCTTCCCTTTTGTTTTTCTTGGTTGCTTTTCGCGGTGTTTCTTCTTCTTCCTCTTGCCGGAGACGTCTCCTGCTTCCTGCGCCATTGCTGCCGCTGATGTGATACCTTTCTGCCACATCGCGACTCCTGACTTCCCACAAAGTTTGCTTCCCACCCTATTTATAGTGAGAACGTATCTAGTGCAAACTAACTTCCCGTGAAAACTCGTGCAAACTATAGGTAAAAAAGTCATCTAAATTCACCAAAAAATTCACACATGTAGATGATATGATGATACACAACCTTACAAAATATTTTGTCAAAACTCGACTTCTTTTGGGAGATATAAAAATAACAAATTTCAAGCCAGAAAGCTGTCCAGATGATTTGGTCAAAATTTGTTATTTTTATATCTCACAAACGAAATTGTATTTCGACAAAATATTTTGCAAGGTTGTGTATCATCATATCATTTACATGTGTGAATTTTTTGGTGAATTTAGACGACTTTTTTTACCGTGGTTTGCACGGATTTTCACGGGAAGTTAGTTTACACCGATACATTCCCATTTATAGTAGAGGGAGATATCCTCTTTGCATGCCCAAATTATGTTTTCTAATAAATCCTCGCACGAGCCTCTACGGCTTCGGGCGCAGTGCTCATTTACTGGCGAGCGAGAAGAGCGACGGACTCAATGGTACGTCCCGACGATACGGGGATTTTCTTGATTCACACTCGTTCTTGAATAAAGTTATCTATTTACTCCATCGCTCCACATTAAAAAGAAGGTCGTTTTGAATACGAACCAAACATTGAAAATATAAATAATAAATAACTTTTAAGTTGTTAATAGTTTGGAAATGGAAACCATATGAATATAAATACATAAGTTTTTAATAAATTTTTTTTATAGAAATAAGAAGTCAAAACTATATTTTAGAGACTGTGTTAGGGAGTAATAACATATATAGATGGAATGGAACCCACTAATAAAGATATTCATAATGCTAGAAATCATACATAGTTTCTGTATCTATTAATTTACATAGAAACAATATTCACAATGCATCCAATATTTTCTATTTTGGCCAATTATATTATTTCTTTGTGTATTCTTGTCTTGTAGGAAGTATATGGGCGTAATAGCCAAATTGGCCCTTGAACTTTCATCAAAAGATTAAATTGGCCCCTCAATTATCAAAAGGGTCAATTTGGCCCCTGAACTTTTAATTTCGGTTCAATCTCATCCTCCACCCGACGCCGTCAGCTCACTCCGTTAGCACAGTAACTTTTGACATTTTTTTATATAGTACTGATATTTGTTTATTTCATAACTAATTATTGGTGCATGCTAAATTCATGAAAATTTTTATGTAGCCTCTTCATGATGTACTCTACCTAGAAAAAATATGAAACCTAGAAAATGAATAGTTTTTTGTATGTTTTAAAATTACCTTATTTAATTAATAAATACAACCTCTATGATTTTTGCAGGTCAAAATAAATATCCAAAAATTATAAAAATTGATTTGTAGCTGCTTTATAATGATATCAACCTATATAGAAGGGGATTAGGATAAAACTTAAAACTCAAAACTCAAAATTAATTAAAGATACTCCCCTTTTAAGTTTTATCCTAATCCCCTTCTATATAGGTTGATACCATTATAAAGCAGCTACAAATCAATTTTTATAATTTTTGATATTTATTTTGACCTGCAAAAAATCATAGAAGTTGCATTTATTAATTAAATAAGGTAATTTTAAAACATACAAAAAACTATTCATTTTCTAGGTTTCATATTTTTCCTAGGTAGAGTACATCATGAAGAGGCGACACAAAAATTTTCATGAATTTAGCATGCACCAATAATTAGTTATGAAATAAACAAATATCAGTACTATGGAAAAAAATGTCAAAAGTTACTGTGCTAACGGAGTGAGCTGATGGCATCGGGTGGAGGATGAGATTGAACCGAAATTGAAAGCTCAGGGGCCAAATTGGCCCTTTTGATAGTTGAGGGGCCAATTTGATCTTTTGATAAAAGTTCAAGGGTCAATTTGACTATTACGCCTTTTTTAAAAAAAATTGGATGGAACTCAAACCTATTCTCCTGAGCCCAACTGATTTTATTCCTCTTCTATTGTTCTCTGGAACCTTGTTCTCTCCCAAACCGGACGAAACTAGTTTTCTTTATTGGGCTGAGCCCATCTGACTAGTCGGGCCGGGGCCCTGTTTGTCATCTCCTCTCCGGTCGGGTGTTGTCTGCCATTTTTTTGGTGTCTTTTCGTCCACCGTTTTGGTAAGCTTGAGCTTGCTATTCTTACTGTAGTTGCTTCCCTTTAATGAAAAATTACATGCTTTTGCACGGTGGAAAAAAGTGACGAGTAAATGATTGCTATACCAAATCATGATCGGCTCCTTTGCTTCTCTGTGCTGACAGGTCTTCGCCTCTGTGTAATTAGAGCCTCTTTGTATAGCTCAGCTTCATTGATGAATAGTCTTTTTTTTTTATTTGGTTGCATAAATCAGCTTCACCAGTGAACCTAATTCTGTTTTTTTAAAGAAAACATTTCATTAAAACGCTTCTCAGGGGAGAATAGCAGAGAGAAATTGAAAGAATTATGCATGTGAGAGAAGCTAAAAAACACTTCCAGAGAGAAGCTGTTTTTATTAGAACCTATTTGGTAGAAGAAGCCAAAAACATTTTTGTGAAGCTGGTGCACAAACTATACCAAA
Organism: Chrysopogon serrulatus; assembly: GCA_015844335.1. Taxonomy (NCBI): domain Eukaryota; kingdom Viridiplantae; phylum Streptophyta; class Magnoliopsida; order Poales; family Poaceae; genus Chrysopogon; species Chrysopogon serrulatus. The sequence continues at coordinate 16,157 of JADLZL010006138.1, read as the reverse complement.
AACACCTTTGGATCTTTTTTTTCTCTTCCTAGGGCGAGTCGAGTGAATCCTGGTGGTTCACTTGAATCTAGTCACCAATGGATCATTCGTCTGACTCGAGCCAGGGGTCGGAGAAGTGGCCGCCTTTCGGGACACGGAGGGAGTGGAAAGCTGGTTTCCGCCGTGTTTATTTTCTCGGCTAGTTCAAACTGTGTTTATTTTCTCGGCTAGTCCAAACTAAACAGTGATTTTATCCTGGACCTATTTTTAATATAGGTTGCTCTGATCCACCTAGGATAGGCCTAACAATCCGAGGCAACCGAACAAGCCCTTATACACAAAAGAGAGAATTCATGTGTGTGTGTCACCGAATGATTCAACAATATTGGGGAAGCCATTGAAAAATTGGTTTGGATACGAGTGCCATCAAATTTAATTTTTACGTTCTATGAGTGCCACTACTGTGGTGATAGAATATAAAAAATTATTTTTACTGAATAATTCCGTGCACTCATCAAACGTAAAAATAAATTCTTGTAAAAAACGTAAAAATAAATTTGACGACAACACGGAATTCTGACGGTGTTGGTCTCACTGTTTGGACACGGAAATTTTACAAACTCCAGCTCCCGAGCCCCGATTGACTACTACAAGATCCATCAATGGTCCACATTATAAATATGAATAATGCCTTGTAAAAAATTGTTGCTTGTTTCTTTCTTAGATTAGAAGATTAGAAGATTTGAAATTAGAAGAAACATTAGCTACAAACTTGATTAAGCAATGGCGGACGATGGCACGGCGAAGAATTATTCCACAGCTCAGATTGGGGATCACGTGACTTTCATCAACTCCCAAAGACCAGCTGGCGACCAAGGGCTGGTGGTGGAACGGCCCGGCACGCCGGGGGCAAGCTGGCGGTGCTGTGCGTCGGCGGCGTCGTGGAGCACGCGGAGCGCGGCGACCTCACCGTAGCGGACAGGGCCTTCTTCCACCCCGGCCAGACGGTCGCGTGGGCCTCGGACCCCGGCGGCCAGGCCGGGGTCGTGACGGCCGTGGACGCGGTGGTCGACCTGGCCGACGACTCCGACTCCGGCCCCGACAAGGTGGTGGTGGTCGCCAGGGGCGTGCCGCCGTCCCGGCTGCGCGGCGTCCCGGAGCTCATCGAGGGCGACTTGGTCACGTCGGGGCCGTGGCTCGGCCGGGTCCTCGGCGTGTCCGCCGACGTCGACCTGCGGTTCGACGACGACGGCGCCGTCTGCCGGATCGTCTCCGTGACGACGCAGCGCCACGGCGGCGGCCTCATGCGCCCGGAGTCCCCGGACGTGCACTGCTGCAGCGACACGCCCATCTACCCGGGGCAGCCCGTCCGCGACCCCGACGCCTCCTCCGTGTTCCAGGCCGCGCGGTGGCTCGCCGGCGGCGAGTGGCACAGCGCCCGCGGCGTCGAGTGCACCGTCGCCAGGGTGGAGCTGGCGGACGCGCTCGTGTGCTGGGTCGCGTCGGCGCGCCTCGGTGGCACCAAGCGGCAGAGCCTCGTCCAGGCGTCCGCGCCGCCGCCGCCGCTGCAGCGCGCTCGCGACCTCACCCTCTTCTGCTCCGACGACCAGTCGTTCTGGGGCCTGGGCGACCTCTGCTTCCTTTGTGACGATGATGCCGACGCTTCGACGCCGCCGCCGCCCATGTCCGTCGTCATGGGCACCCACACCACCGTCGACGTGCTGTGGCAGGACGGCACGCGGCGGCACGGCGTGCCCTCGGCGTCGCTCGTCCAGTTGAACAACCTCGCCGACGAGTTCTTCCCGGGACAGCGCGTCGTCAGCCTGGATGGACAGGCGGCGGCGGCGGCGGCGCCTCGCGTCGGCATTGTCAGAGGCGTCGACTGGAATGACCGGACCGTGCGCGTGTCGTGGCTCAGCAGCCCGGTGCCGGTGCCGGGCAGCGGCGAGGAGGAGGAGGAGCCCACGGTGGTGGACGAGACGACCGTGGTGAGCGCGTACGATCTGACCAGGGATTACGACCAATGGCGTCTTCTGTCGGTCGTGTTGCTGATGTATCTGATTCACATGTCCTGGTCAAGTGGGGTAACGGCAACACGTCAAAGGTTAGCTAAAAGTTCATTCGTCAATATCTACTATTTAGTCATGCTTTCTTATTATCAAACAAATGTTCACTTGGGTTTTTGTTAATTTGCCTTAAATCAGATTTCTTGTTTTGATTAAGTTAAATAGCTAGCTAGAACATTACATTAGTTTCATTAGATTTTACACAAAACATATTTTGATATATGATTTATTTAAACTCATAAATGTTTTTCTAAAAGGATGGTTGTAGTCAGATAACTTTAACTTGAGATAAAGTCAACTGAATTATAATATCAAAGCAAGTACATTTCAATAGCCTAAAAACAGACAAAGAAGTTTTATCGAAGAAGGTTCTTTTTTTTTTTTTTTTGCCACTACAGATCTTAGGCCATGTTTGAATGCAGATGTACATATCTCCACCTCAATTTACATGTGTTGGAGCTGTATTAAACGTTGGAGCTTTTGACTAACCGCGCAGGGTGCATCGATCTACATGACTTTCACTTGATAATAACTGACAAATTATATTTCCCGCTAATAGTTTCAGTTGATGGACGTGCAAATTTAATTTCAGGTGTTGCCTCATGAGGTAGAGTTAGTGGAATCATATTCCGTCATGGACAATAACGCCATCGACAAGGCAACGGAGGAGAACGATGGCAAAGGTGACGGTGGTAACAATGGTTGTTCTGGCACTACCATCGACGACAGTGCCGCTGTCCATGAACTGGCATTACCAGCAAGCTTAGTGCCGGCAGCAATGGAGATGACGATGAAGACCGCCGCCGACGTTCTGGCTGGGGTTCTTGATGGCCCGGCGGCGAGCTGCGGCGATGAAGGGGGTATTAATGGTGAAGGCTCCAACAACAAGAAGTCTGCAGGCGGAGATGATGTGGCCAGTGGTGACGACTCGTTTCACTTCCGGCAGTTCGACGTCACGCAGTGCCCTCCTGATCACCACTTCCTCCTCCATGACAAGGACCAGGTGCGCATGCATACTTGATTTGATTATTTTTACTTGCCCATCTCTATCGATCAACCCGTTCCCTTACACATGCTATAGAATCTTTTAACACACAAGTATGTATATCCTCTATCCAAAATAAAAGTACATATCGTATTTTGAGAAGTTAAGCAACCTGGATTTATCGAAAATAGTATTAACATTATATATCTCTGAATAGTTTTACTATAAAAATACATGACATGACTAGTCTAATGACATTTATTCCATAAACATTAGTATTTTTTATCTATATTTAGTCAAATTTAATATTGGTTTATTCCTTGTAAGTTTGTTTTGGGACCGAGAAAGTAGAAGTTTGTTTAAGGTGCATTGGATTATTACTTTATACATTATCTTTTTGTATTTGTAACGGTATAGGTGTGGATAATTTAATTTAATCTAACAATGTAGTTAAGCTTTTAGAAAAACATAATATAGAAAGATGTGACGAGGCTACGATCGAGTTGAATCCTATATACCTTTTGTCAGAATTTGTAGCATTACTTACATATATATATGCATTATTACTTACATGTTTTAAAGACTGATTTTGATGCATACACTGATTGACACAGGGCACCGGTGATGTGAAGAAATGGACCAAGAGAGTACACAAGAAATGGGAAATCCTACAAAACAACCTGCCAGGTACGTACGTCCGTACATTGCGTGACAGCCAAAGTATATTTATTACATTAAAAATAAATTAATAAAAATATAAACGCATATTTATGTCTATTTATTTATTTACCATTTTTCTAAAATTTAAAAATCTATAACTTATTTTATGATAATTATGGCATCTATAATATAAGTTAATATATTTGATTTGATTCAAGGCGGGTAGGATGCCGTACCAAAATTTAAAAATCTATAACTTATTTTATGATAATTATGGCATCTATAATATAAGTTAATATATTTGCACTGATTCAAGTAAGGTAGGATGAAGCTCGCTGAAAAAATGTAGCTAGCTCGACAAATTGTATGTTTAGGTTTAGATGATTGAGCAACTCCTATTTTGTTTATGTAAACCCCATTAATATATTTGTTAGTGAGCCAAACCGGCGATATGCAATATACACCATTATTTTGATTGAAATAATTAAACAACGAGCTTTGTAGTCATGCATATGATATGAACATTAATTAATTCTAGTTGATCTCACGGTGTTGTATCCAACAATTTGAAGTGGCCATCAACAAGTCCGACTACGCGTATGTTCAGTCTGGGCCCTCCGCAGGGCTCAACACCGCTTTGTCACCCAAATACGAGCACGCCTACGTGCTCGCCCAAATACCATGCGCCACCTGCTGCGCCGCCCGCCGGTCCGCCATACGGCCATAGTACCCTCTTGTGGCGGCCCCCATCCCTCACCGCCGCCGCGGCCGGTTCCCCAGTCCCAACTCGTGCACACGCCTAGGCACAGGCACTCCCGTTCTTATCCCCTTCGTCCTCTCTCACGTCCTATCTCGCCCAAAATTTTTTGTTCACGGTAGCATATGCGGGGGGAAAAAAGGGATCTTGGATCAGGCTTCCCGTGCTCGGCAGGACTGAGGCTCGCACTCAACGGCGTCGTGCCGTGGCTCGTCGAGGCGTTTACCGAGATTGGCGCCGACGGTTGCGAGGAGTTCGGCCGGCTGCGGCTCTGCAGCTTGCCGGCGGCGGTGGGGCTGTGTCGCCGCCGTGCACTTAGCCGCTAAGCACCGGCATGCATGGTCCATTATTCGTGCCTGATGGCGGACTACAACTTGCAAATGATCGGCTATCGACCTTGTGTTTTTCCACCCTGCAGTTGCGATCCATGTTGTTTGTTTTATTTAGATTGTCTCCTTTTGGGTCTTTATTTTTCTTTGTCTACAATTAGTTTTAGATGCGGAATCTATCTTTTTAGTTTTCCTCATGAATACATTTAGTTTTTCAGCATGTAGACTTCAATTAAACGGAAGAGCGGTGAGGGGGGGACAGGAAAATGCAGTTGAAGAGGATGGATACAAGGGGAGAAACTCTCCACAATAAATATTATTAGGTATAGAAAAATAAATACAAATGTTTATATGCATAAAACCTAAAAAAACACCATCTACGTGGGGTTTTCGAGGACCGCATGGACCTGCTCCGGGCGGCGATGGTGGGCGCGGCGGGGACGCCGTACCACGACGGTCTCTTTTCTTCGACATGCAGCTGCCGCCGTCGTACCCAGCCGTGCCTCCTAAGAAGCACTACCACTCCTTCGGCCTCTCGCTGAACCCCAACCTGGACGACAAGGGCGGCGTGTGCCTGAGCCTCCTCGACGCCGGCGCCACCGCCACTGCCACCGCCACCGGCGAGGGACAGGGACCACCGCCTGAGCACTGGTCGCCGGCGAGCTCCAGCGTCCTCCAGGTGGTGGTCTCCTGCAGGGCCTCGTGCTCACGGCGGAGCCCTACTACAACGAGTCCGACTACGCGTTCCAGCTGGGCACGCCGCAGGGCGCCCGCAACGCGCTCCCCGCCGCCGAGCACGCCTACGTGCTCACGCTCCGGGCCATGCTCCACCTGCTGCGCCGCCCGCCGGCGGCCTGCGAGGCGCTCGTGGCGGCCCACTTCCGCCGCCGCGGCCGGTTCGTGCTCCGGGCGTGCGAGGCGTACCTGCAGCACGGCTGCCCCGTCGGCACGCTCGACGCCGAGGCCCGCGCCACGGCGGCGGCAAAGGAGGAGGGCGAGCCGCGGCGGCCGTGCTCGGGAGGATTGAGGCTCGCGCTCAACGGCATCGTGCCGCGGCTTGTCGAGGCGTTCACCGAGATTGGCGCCGATGGGTGCGAGGAGTTCGGCCGGCTGCGGCTCTCGCTTGCCGGCGGCGGTGGGGCTGTGGCGCCGCCGTGCACTTAGCCGCTAAGCACCGGCATGCATGGTCCATTATTCGTGCCTGATGGCGGACTACAACTTGCAAATGATCGGCTATCGACCTAGTGTTCCCCCCCTGCAGTTGCGATGCTGTGGGCATTTAGATTTCTTTTTTGAATTATTTTTCTCTGTATACAACAAGTACAACAAGCCTTTTAATGATACATATCCTTGTTCAGCATGCAACACAATTAAAGCAAAGATTGCTAGGGAATCATTGAATGCAGTTGATTTTGATGGATACAAGGGGACTCTCCACAATAAAGTTATCTTGCTAGCTTTATATAAAACCTAAAAAAAAATGAGTGAAGCTGTTTTGGTGGATCTATAGCTGCTAGGAGCTATCCTAAAAGAGAAACCCCTAAATACAAGTTTTGTTTTAGGAACCATTGTTTGGGTTACTCACTCCCTCTAATGGCAACAAGTTTGTTTTTCTAGGATGTGTCTACCCCACATTCAGTTGTATTAAGCACGCTTTTTTTCCAATTGAAGATGAAGAACCACCGATCCTCTAGTCTCTTCTACCTCTAGATATCACCGCAGAACTTGCCCCCTGGCGCCGCCCACCCCCACCATGAAGCTCCGGCAAGCCCTACCACACGCCGCACGCCCTTCTACTTCCCCTCCCACGCAGAGTTCTTTTCCAGTTCTGGCAAACGGGCGTGACGGCCCCACCAGGTTGGCCCCAGCCACCTCCACCGTCGTCCCCACCACCTGATCGCACTGCCTCTCCAGGCCCTTACTTTTGACCTAAAACAGTATTCGTGGGCGCGGCGCAGCCGAACGCAGACGGAAAATCGAGTGTCCAGACATTTCAAAACAACCGAAAAATGTTTTGATTAAAATGTTATCCTCCAATTAAATTACACCTATAACAATTTTAATATATACACACGAGCTTATAAATTGTTTTGATTTTGGACATGAATTTCGTATTCGATTCCTATAGGATGCAGGAACAAATTCGAAATGCAACAAATTGTTTTTGGCCCAATCCGTAGATCTCGTTTCTCCATTTTTCAACGGAGAAGAAAAGCACCCGCCTGTCATATCTCGGCTTTTTAACGCCGGACGCCTCCGTCTCCTTCATTTCGCCTCTTCTTGTGCTTTTCGTTCTTCCCGTCTTCTCTTCTCCCCTCTCACGCGCCTGCCGCGGCTCACCGAGCTACTCAAATCCAAGCCAAGCGATCGTCGCCTGAAACCTAGCAAGCCGGAGCGCGACAGGGAACGCAGCCGCTCTCCCCTCGCTCCGCCGCCGGTGAGAATGCGCCGGAGCAAACCCTTCTTCCTCGTCCCCCCGAATTCCGTTGCCCTCTTAGCAAAGCCCTCGAATGTTAGCTTTGTTTTGGGGTTTTCTCCTCACCTTTTTTTTAATATTTATGTATATCCTAAAAAAGGAAAGGACGAAAATGTAGCTTGTCCACCGGCGGCGTATCCTGCGGTGCGGCGTGGAATCGGCTGCAAAAGGGGGAAAAAGAACACATTTTGGGGTTTTCTTGGACCTTGTTCTCAAAATTTCGATTCTTTTTTCATTTTGCTCCGTACCTCCGTTCTCGTTCATACTTCGATTCTTGGCCCAGTCTCTCTTTTCCTGGATGGATGCTCGTGTGCTCCTCAAAATCGATTTTTGGTGCTGGTGGAAGAGGGTTTTACAGACGACCAACACATTTTTGGGGTTTTCTTGGACCTTGTTATAAATAAAATAAATAAATTAAACGAACGGGCAATCTTTTCTGAGTTAGCTTAAGCACGTGATTCCAAGACCAAGGTGCTCTGGTTTTCTTGGTGCTCTGTTACTGAAGTCACAGGTTTTGTGTAGGATATAAAACCCCAATCCCCGAGCTCTCGTGCTCTTAAGTCTGAACAAGACCCGGTGTCCATGTGTAGAAGTACTATAAATTGCACAGGATAAACCTTGTTGGAGCCAAGAACAGTGGCACGGCTGCCAGACTGGATGCTATATTATCATTATCATGTTAGGTGTTTATAAGCCAAGTTTTGAGCTCTACTAGACTGGAACACCCTCTAAGGGGTAGAAATGTATGACATTGAGCTTCTTTTACTAATTCAACCTATGCTCAGCTTATATGATTGAGCTCTAGTGACTGATTCAACATGTTTTCAACTGCTCATGTATTAATTTATTATTTTTTTGATGAAACAGGAGGGGTCTGAGCCCCTACTGGAGTATTAGCTTATTATTATGCATCATTACAGTATTTCTCTGTTATGTGTGCCTCTTTAGCATACTTTGCCTGACAAATGGTAACATCATTTTCATACTTTGTTTGTGACTGGTTTGTATCCTTCAGGCCTCAAGGTTGTTTTCCTGTTCCTTTACCTTCAGCAATGGACTACACATCGGATGGAGATCCAGACATCGAAGCTTATGGATCTGGCACTTTTGAGCTTCTGGAATCAGGAGATTTGAAAGTGATGAGTGATGAAGGCTTGTACCGATGCCCCTTTTGTTCAGATGATGAGAATGAGTACAGTCTGAATGATCTGCTGCAGCATGCCTCTAATGTAGGAGCTGCACATGACCGGCAAGCCAAAGAGAAGGCAGACCACCGTGCTCTTGCAAGGCATCTGAAGGGTAAGCCTGCTGAATCATCTGGCGCACTTTTGCAGCCAATGCTTATGGATGTGCAGGATCCTAAGGAAACCCAAGATGAGCAATTTGTCTGGCCCTGGACGGCTATCCTAGTCAATATGCCAAATGAATTCTTTGGTAAAAGTGCGAATCGACTGAAGGAGCATTACTCATCTTTCCATCCAGTTAAGGTGCATCCTGTATATAGCAAAGGTCGTCCCACGCGTGATGCTGTTATTGAGTTCGGGAATGACTGGGGTGGTTTTAGGAATGCACGGGCCTTTGAGGGTCACTTTACGATGAAAGGGTACAGTAAAAATTGCTGGAAAGAGATGAAGTGTGGAGGTACAGAGCCTGTTGGGTGGATGGCAAGAGCTGATGACTACAACTCTCTAGGGGCAATAGGTGAACTACTGAGAAAAAATGGAGACCTGAAAACATTAAAAGATATTGGGAGTGAAGGAGCAAAGAAAACCGATAAACTTGTGTCCAATTTGGCCTGTAAAGTTAAAGAAAAAGAAATTTATTTAGAGCAACTTGAGTCTGAGTACAACAAGCGTTCTGCTTCACTTGACATAATGATGCAGAAGAGGGAGCAACGACTCCAGTCATACAATCAAGGTACATGGCAATATTCTGGTTACTTATGCATGATACATTTAGCTGTGACTAAACACAGTGGTTACTATCGATTTTCAATCATGTTGCGCTATCTGTGACTATACTAACAGTTTTTTTTCCCACTTTTACTAGAAATCCTGAAGATGAGACAGCTTGGTCAACAGAACACACAAATAACTATTGAGGAGAACCAGAAGCTACGCTCCAAAATCCAGGACATGGTGGATGAGCTTCATGCAAGAAAAAAACAAATCGAGGATTCAGAACATGACAAAAGGAATCTTGAGCAGGAGAAGCTAAAGGTGGGCGATTTATTTCATCTGAGGCAAAATGTTTTGTCAAAAAAAATTACATAATAACTTGGAGATTAGTATATACAGTGCAGTTTTCTGCTGCTTACATGAATTAGAATCCTCTGGTCATTTATGTCTTCTACAGATGTTGAGAATGATAAATAGTTTTTATTATTATTTTTCTTTGAAATCTTTTTGTTACTTAGTGATTTTATGGTATGAAAACGTAGATCATTATACAATTAGTTGCCACTTGCCAGATGTTTGAACAATTCTATTAGGGTGAATTTTTACAAGAGTTGTATTTGTGTAGGACCTTTTTATTATTTGGTTCAAATCTGTTGTAAATTTTAAGAATTTGGATCCTAGTTGAAATAGTTCCCCTACTGTTTGTGTTATTATATAGAATGAATTAAATAATCATGTTCTTGTTCTTGGCGGGCAAAATAATAAAAGAATAAGGCTGGATGAAAATTAGGCCACTTATATGCAGAAATATTTATACAACTTGTATAATGTTCTTTTGACTTCTGCTGTACAGAATGCAATGAGGACCAGTCATCTTAGGTTGGCTGCATTGGAGCAGGAGAAAGCTGATGAAAATGTTCAAAAGCTTGTGGATAAACAAACGGTTAACCCCTGTTCCCTTGATGTGCTTGCATGCGGTTTTCTTTGGAATGACATTTGTCTTGTTTGCTTTTTACTATCTGGAAACTGCAGATGGAAACAAAAACTATTCTAGAGGACTTTTTGAGGTTGAACAAACAGTTGGAGATGAAGCAGAAACTTGAATTGGATATAAAGCACTTGAGCGGAAAACTGCACCTGATGGAGCTCAAGCCAGGTGATGAAGATCCGGTATCCAGAGAGAAAATGGATAAACTAAAGGAGGAGCTCAAAGACAAGATCGAAGAACTGAACGATGCGGAAAACTACAACCAAGGTTTAATCAGTCAGGAAAGAAAGACCAGTGAAGAGTTGAGAGAAGCTCGAGAAGCGTTGATAAATGTATGATAATTTTTATGCCATACCAGTGTACTACTCAGTTTCTGCTAGTGTTTTTTTTGTTTATGAGAACTCATGTTTGGTCATCCAACTGCAGGCTCTGCAGAGTTTGCCTGGAACCACAAGCTTCCAGACACAGATAGGCGTCAAAAAAGTCGGTGAGCTTGACCCCAATGTGTTTCTAAGCCTGTGCAAGCGGAAATTTCCAGCAGCTGACGTAGAAGCTGAAAGTGCTAGTCTTTATTCAAAGTGGCAGAATGAAATTGAAAATCCAGAATGGCAGCCTTTCAAGGTTATTATTGTTGATGGAAAAGTGTCGGTAAGATGGAATCTTTGCCTTTTGTTTAACATGTATCTATTGGTATGAATTGTTTATAATGGAGCGTTGGTGCTGCACGTGCCTGTGTAGGAAGCACTCAATGAGGGTGACAAGAAGCTCCAAGAACTAAAGGAGCTCGGTGAAGAACCCTATGCTGCGGTAACAAAGGCGCTGCTGGAGCTGAAGGACTGCAATGGTGGAAGGAAGGATCCGTTCCCTGAGCTGTGGAACTATGACGAGGGTCGGAAAGCAAATACAGTGGAAGGAGTTCGGCATGCTTTGAAGCTTTGGAATGCGAGCAAGAGGAAGGGCAAGAGAATCCGCTGACCTCAACGCCATTGTCCATTGTTTCATCCTCGATGGATGGAGGTCCTAGGTCCTAACTGGAGCAGTTATCTATTTTGTAGTAAACTGGAAGTGCAGTTAACCTGGTGCATTTGCTTAGAACTACTATCTTGTATGTTGCAACTCTGAACCAAGCACAGCCCTAACGCTATGTATGACAAACGATGGCATGCTGCAACCGTGCCGTGCTCCGATTAGTGGACTAGTTAAATTCAGAAATATCTGGTGTGAAGTTTATGTGGGTTGAAGTAAACCCCCAATTTGCATACTTGCAGCTTTCGTTTATGTGGTCCGTGCTGCTACACTCCATCCAAAGTATCCAACTCCAGTCAAAACAAATGTCACCTCTAGGCACTGGCTGCAATCCGTAAAGATCCTCAATGTGACCACAATTTCGAACTTTTTAATACATCTGGAGAACAAACTGAATCTAGAATAATTGATTAATGGAAACACGTTTATCTTCCGAGTGAACTTGTGAGCAGGACAAGTGGACAACCATTTTATAAATGGCAAGTGTGCTTCTCTCTCTTGTTTCCTCATAAAAAAGAAAAGTGTGCCTGCCTGCCTGACCTTTTATAAGGTTTTTACCTCAGAAAATACTGATCCATAATATTGGATTTGTATAAATACGTATCCATAATATTGATTTTTGAATAAATATTTATACAAAATATGGATTTTGTATAAATATGTACCCATATTTTATAAGGTTTGCTAACTCCAAATGTTTATCCATCCACAGTATTGAATTTGTTATAAGGGTTGCTGTCTTGCTGAGATCATGTTTTGGACGGAGAATGGACCTCGGAAAACGTGTATTAAAAACTAGACCACTACTGTAGTTAGTAAACTCCTCGTGTGCAAAAACGGCACGTGAAACGCGCAACCCCAGCTTCCAAGTAGTACGGTCAGGTTGACATTGCCGCCGACGCCGAGAGCACCGATGCCATTGCAAGCCACCACCACCAGGTCGTCATCGATCACAAGCAAGAAAGCATCTCCTCAGGTCAGTGCCGTCCGCGTGCGTCCCCGGTGGCATGCCGGAGCTCGCCGTCATGTCGATGTCGGCTGCTGCGCAGGAGGAGGCTGCTGAGCAGGGTCGTCGCCGGTTGGACTGCGACGAGGCCACGGCTGTGTCGCCGCACGCCCGGGCGCCGCCGCCGCCGCCGCCGTCGTCGCGGTACAAGGGCGTGGTGCCGCAGCCCAACGGGCGGTGGGGCGCGCAGATCTACGAGCGGCACGCGCGCGTCTGGCTCGGCACGTTCGCGGACGAGGCGGCGGCGGCGCGCGCCTACGACGTGGCCGCGCTCCGCTTCCGCGGCCGCGGCGCCGCCGCCAACTTCCCGGCGCGCCCCGCCGACGCGGCCGAGATGGCGTTCCTCGCCGCGCGGCCCAAGGCCGAGGTCGTCGACATGCTGCGGAAGCACACCTACGACGACGAGCTCCGCCAGGCGCTGCGCTCCGGCGGCGGCGGCGACCGCTCCCTGGGTCTGGCGGTGCTCCCCGGGTGCCGCTGTTCGAGAAGGCCGTGACGCCGAGCGACGTCGGCCGGCTCAACCGGCTCGTGGTGCCCAAGCTCCACGCCGAGAAGCACTTCCCACCGCTCGAGGACGGCGCCGACGCCGCGCCCCTGCTGCTCGCCTTCGAGGACGTCGGCGTCGCCGGCGGCGGGAAGGTGTGGCGGTTCCGGTACTCGTACTGGACCAGCAGCCAGAGCTACGTGCTCACCCGGGGATGGAGCCGTTTCGTCAGGGAGAAGGGCCTTGCCGCCGGCGACACCGTCGCGTTCTCGCAGGCGGCGATCGCCGACGGGGAGCCTACTACGGATGTGAAGCGGCGGATGTTCATCGAGTGCCGGAAGCGGAAGAGGAAAGACGACGATGGCTGCAGCGGCAACGACGGCGACGATGATTGTGCTCACGGCGGCGAGCGCGTCGTGAGGCTGTTCGGCGCCAACATTGCCGCTGCCATTGGAGCTTAGCTTCATGATGCATGTGTGTCATCGTCGAAGCTCACTGGGAAACTGAGTTCATGGTAATGGTGAAATCATCATGACCAATAAGGTGCTCCAATTTGGGGGCGTTGACCATTTTTGTTGTTTGACCATGCAAGCAAGACAGTACATAAATGATTGTCTCACAACTTTATCAGTATACAAAGTTACATGCATGGTACTTAGGCTCTGTTTGAATTTATTATCTCATAATAGTTATTAGCGGACTAATAATAACTCATTACCTGTTTGGATCTAAAGAGGTAATTGTTAGCAGATAACTATTGGGATCTAAACAATGCTTTAGCTAGAAAATATTGCAGATTGACTCTTGACTAGCATAGCATGTTTTCTGAATTTATTAAATACCAAGGTTTTAAATCTCCGACTATATAGCTTCCGCTATTTTGTACTATAGCTATTTGAGAAGGATTTTGCTAAATTTTGTTTTTCATGTATAATTTAGCTCTTAACTGACGCTATAGCCGACTATTGTTATTTTAGGGAATAGATCGTTAAATGCCTTAGTCAGATGTTTAAAACACATGTGCCCTTTTTTCCCTTTGTAGAAAAATGGTATGATTATGTACTCTTTCTGAACTACAAGTGATTTAAGTTTATCCTAAGTTAAACTTTACTAATTTGACCAAAATTATAGAAAATAAGCATCATCCAATTAGTTTCACACTTAGTTTCATTGAATACGATATGAAATATATTTTTATAATACATTTTTAAAGAAATAATTTATATTTTTTGATGTAATAAAATTAATACAAACTGATCAAATTGTGCATGTTTTATCATAGAATCTCTTATATTTCAGGACAGAGGGAGTATTTCTAAATCTTTGCCCTATCTGGAAGAGCTCAAAGCAGCTCCGATGCCGATTCTGTTTAAGAGGGTCTTTCCCAATGGTTTTTGTCCATGAAGTGATTATCTATAAAATGAAAAGATTAGCTTTCCCTTGTCTGTATTGAGTCACTTTTTAATGATTATTCTAGAGATCCACTTTCAGCTAGTAATCACTTCCTTTGGGAATCAAAAGTACCAAACATATATGTCATATGATCAGATGAGCTCCACAATATTTCTACTAAATGTTCCTTGAATCAATCAAATTTCTGAATTGCGATTCTAATTCCATATATAGATAAGGGAAAATTTGTCATTGGATATGCCAAGTGATGACTTTTTATTAATGGACACCCATTGTCGAGCGATTTTCTGAAAGACACTCTAGTTCTTGATAAATTAGTTTGTTAGATACTATGCCCAACAAAATACTTTTATAAAATAGATATAAAATTATAACCATGAAAAATTATTTAAAAAAATACATGATGAGAACTATATGGTAAAATATTGTTTTGTACTAAAAATGACTATTTTGCCTCTCTTTATAAATAAACAAAGTTAACCATGGTTAATTTGTTCATGTATTTGTAGGACACAAATCTTGAAAAAAAATCATAGAATACAAACATCACCAAATCATGGTTATGTTAAAAATATCAGCTCAAGATAATAAAGTTCATAATGATATATTTAGCGTGATTGAGTTATAGATTTATTTTTTAATTGATATATTAAAGTTTATTAAGCATTGAAAGTCAATGCTGTAAATATTTATACTTTTAGTTGACCAATTTGGGTCAAACATTGGGAACATAAACTAGAATAACTTTTAAAATATTTAGTTTGAAAAGGTTTATATGTATAGATTCACCTTGAAACTTTTATAAAAGTAATTTTATTTTTAATTTTTCATATATTTCAATAAAAACTGATGGATAAAGTTAGATCTTGAAGACTGTGTCGTTGTCCAAAAACGTGTAATATGAATATGGAGGGAGTATATTGCTATATCAGAAAACAACAATTAATTCTGACAAGTAACCCCACAATTAAGCATTGAAAGTCATGCTGTTTTCAGTGTGAAGATACACGCGTCTGCATTTTCTAGAATTCAAACCCACAACTTCTCTCATTTAAAGCCATATGTTTACTAACTCACCACTTGTTGTTTTCTGATATAGCAATATAGGATCATTTCTTTGGAACATTCAGTGAGAACGATTTCTAGTGGTGGCTGACATAAGTGACTACATCTAACTAACAATGTATCTATTTCCAATGACGGTCGGTCTTTTGAAGCACTCGTGAAATACCTACTTTTAATGGTAATTGCTTGTTATGCTCAACCGCCTCAAGAAATAGAGGCATTTCCATTGACGATCTTGTTATGTCTAATGCCTCCAGGAAGTTATCTCTAGCGTCTAGTGTAGGGCTTTGGAAGCCAATTATGACTAATCTTCTAGCTAAACAATTGAGGCCACTGAAAATATTTTTTATAGTAGTATCATTGGATTGGATAAGATCATCCATGTGCCCCCTCTATATACATTAGGACAGGCTGGCCGGTTATTATTTTCGAGAATCAAAATATATACATGGACATTCATAAAAAAAAACATGCATGCATACTCACCGTTGTAAACAGAAGCATGCATATATCTTGTCTCTGTGAGCATATCTGAAACACTGAACCGATAACTCTCAAGACTGATGATGAAGTCACTACATGGGATGAACACATTCCACTTGCTCCTAAATAATTAAACATTTGGGTTGTCTCGTCTTGCAATTATTAGATAATTATGTTTGTCCTAATTTCATGACATTCTTTTCGTGTGATTTAGTCAGCTGGTATCAAGATGGATTTGATATATTGAATCAAATAGATAACGTGTTTATGAGATACATACATTTTTTGTTGTAAACATTTCTTTTGGTATGGAATGGGCATGATGGAAACTACATTTATATAGCTACCTATGTGTACTATAGACGCTCCTTGGAATGATTTTTTTCCCTTTGCGAATGCAGTATTGAATGTATTTGCAGTTTAATTGAGCAGAATGTACTGAATATCAGGATGGTCGATGAAGTGTTCAGAGAGGTGCAAAGAGACTGAGGTCAAATTGCAGAATGATGGGCTTGGGTAAGTTCTAAGTTAGCATTACTAAA